>PVIA01009779.1:0-57668 GCA_004024845.1 Tonatia bakeri | reverse complement strand
GGAGAAGTGTGTGTTCAAGTCCTTTGCCCATTTTTTAATTGGGTTGCTTGTCTTCTTGGAGTATAATCGTGTAAGTTCTTTATATATTTTGGAGATTAAGCCTTTATCTGAGGTATCATTGGCAAATATGTTTTCCCATACAGTTGATTCTCTTTTTATTTTGGAACTGTTTTCTTTAGCGGTGCAGAAGCTTTTTATTATTAGTGAAGTTCTTAATTAAATTTCAGACAAGTGGATAGGAAAGAAATTATGCAGAGAAATACAATTATGGTTATATTTCTCTTTTTTTAAATATATTTTACTGATTATGCTATTACAGTTGTCCTATTTTTTTCCTCTGCTTTATTCCCCTCCTCCCTGCACCCCCACTCCCACCAGCATCCCCTACCTCCCCCACCACTTTAGTTCATATTCATGGGTCATACATATAACTTCTTTGGCTTCTCCATTTCCCATACTATTCTTGACCTCCCCCTGTATATTTTGTACCTACCACTTATACTTCTTCCTGAACCTTTTCTCCCTTTCTCCCTCCTTCCCCTTCCCACTGATAACCCTCCATGTGATCTCCATTTCTGTGATTCTGTTCCAGTTCTAATTGTTTATTTTGTTTGTTTTTGTTTTTGTTTTGCTTTTAGGTTCAGTTGTTGATAGTTGTGAGTTTGTTGTCATTTTACTGTTCGTATTTTTGATCTGAACTCTTTTAACTTGACCTTATCTGGGAAGCACTTTATCTGCCCTTCCATTCTAAATGAGAGTTTTGCTGGATAGAGTAATCTTGCATGTAGGTCCTTGCCTTTCATGACTTTGAATACTTCTTTCCAGCCTCTTCTTGGTCTGCAAGGTTTCTTTTGAGAAATCAGCTGATAGCCTTATAGGAACTCCTTTGTAGGTAACTGTCTCCTTTTCTCTTGCTGTTTTTAAGATTCTCTCCTTATCCTTCATCTTGCCTAATGTAATTATGATGTGCCTTGGTGTGTGCTTTCTTGGGTTCTCCTTCTTTGGGACTCTCTGAGCTTCCTGAACTTCCTAGAAGTCTATTTCCTTTGCCAGATTGGGGAAGTTCTCCTTCATTATTTTTTCAAATAAGTTTTCAATTTGTTGCTCTTCCTCTTCTGCTTCTGGCACCCCTGTGATTCGGATGTTGGAATATTTAAAGTCATCCCAGAGGTTCCTAAGCCTCTCTTCATTTTTTTGAATTCTCGTTTCTTCATTCTGTTCTGATTGAATGTTTATTTCTTCCTTCTGCTCCAAATTGTTGCTTTAAGTCCCAGTTTCCTTCCCTTCACTGTTGGTTCCCTGTATATTTCTCTTCATTTCACTTTGAATAGCCTTTACTTTTCCCTCTATTTTGTGACCATACTCAGCCATTTCTGTGAGCATCCTGATTACCAGTGTTTTAAACTGTGCATTTGATAGGTTTGCTATCTCTTCATTGTTTAGTTCTATTTTTGGAGCTTTGATCTGTTCTTTCATTTGGGCCACATATTTTTGTCTCAGCAGCCTGTTACATTCTAAGGGGCGGAGCCTTAGGTATTCTTCAGGGCAGGGCAACTCACTAGTTGTGGCACTGTATGTGGGGGAGGGGTCTGAGAGGGAACAATACCACTTGCTCGGCTCTCAGTCACTTCTCCCACATCCCACAGGCAAATCGGGCCCTTCTGGTGCTGATTCACAGGTGTGTGGGCTTGTGTACATTCTAGGACCCTGTGGGTCTCTCCAACAAACTCTCTTGTGAGCCTGGGAGTGTCTCCCACCATTGCAACCCCCACAGGTTTTTACAGCCAGAGGTTTTGAGACTTTCTTTTCCTGTGCTGGATCCCTGGGTTGTGTGGTCTGTCTTGCTCCCTGTGTTGTTCCTCTCAGTTTATCTGCACATGAATAAGGAACCACCTGGTCCTCCAGCTGCCGCCTTGTCCTGTCCACCCAGCTACCCATCTCCACCCCTCCTACCCTTCTGGATGAATGTTTCTTCTTTAACTCCTTGGTTGTCTGATTTCCATACAGTTTGGCTTTCTGGCAGTTCTGGTTATTGTTTGTTTTTAAATTTGTCATCTGCCTTTTGGTTGTGCAAGGAGGCAAAATGAATCTACCTGTGCTCCATCTTGGCCAGAAGTTGGAGACGTGGTTATTTTTATTACTTCCTTATAATTCATGGAGTAATCCACATTACGATTAATAGTCCTTTTTACCCAGAATCATGTGCGGGAGGAGAAGAAAAAGAAAGGAAATATAAAAACTTGACGGTTAAAGTACATTAGGAATATTTGCAGCTGAGTATAAAGGCAGTTACCTTCCTATTTTGTGTCCCTTTATCATCCATTCAAATATTTCCTGAAACACAATCAGATGACCAGTTCAAGAGTAGTGAGTATTGTCAGGAAGGATTAGCATAACTGGTTTAATTTATCAACATCATCTACCCAGATTCTGTGAGTGCTAATCCAGAACACTGGGAGAGATACACAAGCAGGAAGATGTGTGACTTTGTACATAACAAGCACTGGGACCTATAGTTTTGTCTCTGCCTCAGTCTCAAAATGAATTAAAAAATAAAATACAGTGTGTCAGGATAGGCTAGATTAAGCTGCAGTAATAAATACTCAGATTTCAGTAACTTAATACAACAAAAAATGTATTTCTTACTCATTCAATTGGGTCAGCAGGAATACTGATCAATCTCCTCAGAGACCCAGGTGGAAGAAAATTTCGTTTTGACATGTATCAATCTTCAAAGATTAATATAACAGTGGAAATTGACAGTTGCCTATTGTATACTGGCTCTTAAAAACTTCCACATGCTACCTAGAAGTGGCCACATGAGACTTCCTCTCACATTTCGATGGCCAAAGGAAGTTATATTTCATTGGCCAAAAGCCACACCTGACTTTAAATGGTGTGGGGAAGGGAAAGTTACCATGTATCTACAAGGAGAAAAGCTTAACAAAAAGCCAGGAGGTAGGACATAGTGTTAACTAGAAGATTGTATTATTGTTCCACGAATACTCACCCCTCCTGCACTCTGTGGGCAGAGTGCACTTTTCTGCACCAGTGACTTTGGACTTGGCCATGTGACTTATTTGGCAGAAAAGATAGTTCTGAGCAAGGACTTTAAAAGACATCATAAGTCTCTGCCAACACTCTTTCACTCCTGAGCTCTACCATGAGAAGAATATTTCCCAGGTAGTTGCTGTTCTTCAGTGTGGGTCCTGGGATGAGAGATACATGGAGCGGATTTGCACCCATGCCCGACCGGTTCATACCTGAACCACAGATCCTTGGGTGGCAATGGATATTTGTTATTCAGTACTGAGATTTGGTAGTTCTTTGTTAAGCAGCATTGTTTCAGCAAAAAGGTGACTAATACAATGTAATATGTATTATGTATTATATAGTGACTCAACACAGCAAGATTTCATGATGACCAACTACTACAGACAATGGTTTGCAAGTAAGCATATGAAACAAGAACTTACTAGTTAGTATGCTGAGAAATCGAAAGTAAAATGATATGATGTTGAAAATATGTCTAAAATATCACTATCAAATTATGTCTTACTAAATAACAAAAAAAATAATATGATAAATCCTATTGCTGTTGAGGTTATGTAAGATGATAAAATTTGTTCTTTTACCATAAAATTCCTGTGCCTTCCAAAGAATAAAATAACAAAGGCAGGAAAACTTCATGAAGGTATTGGTTTATGGGGCTAATATTAGAAACAGTGTAGCTATATAGTAATAAGATGATATTAAGTAAACTACGATCATATTGATATTATATAATGTACAACCATTAGAATAATGAATATGGGCACTTGCTAACAGCATGGACAAAAATTTAATAAGTGAAAAAAGGAGGATATAAATTTATGTCTAAGTTGTAATTGTAACTCTACGAATAGACATGTAACATATAGATAATGACTAGAGGGAATATGGAGAAATTTAAACAGTCGTGCTGGGGGATTGGGTATATGGGTGAATAGTTTTCTTTCAAAATATAACAAAAGTTTCTATTTTGACAATAAGTTCATTTCTTAAAGCAACAAAGATGTTTGTCAAGAATATACTGATATGTGTAATTATTTGAGTTAGAAAGTATTTTTAAAAGAGTGGACAGAAATTAAACCAATTTTAACATTGATTATCTCCAGGGATTTTAGGTAATTTTACTTTCCAAACACTGTATTTTTGCAAATATTTTACAATGAATATATTGTGAACTTTGTAAAAAAGTAATTTTAAAAGTAAACGAGCATGTTTCCTGGCCCCATCCCCGAGACCCGCACACTGTGTCTAGTTAACATGGTGGTCCTGGAGTGCAGTGCATGTCTCTGCTGTAGACAGCTTCTCTCCAGACTCACTGGCCCATAATTTGATTTGAGACAGAACTAAATATAGCACCAACTTGGAGATGGAGGACAGAAATCTGACTTTCCCTGCCCTCCTCCTTTTTTTTCCCCCTTTCAGAGGCAGCAGGAGATTCTTTTCAAGACAGGTGGCCTGTGAGCCTGGTGTCATTACATATTTTAAAATGTTTCCTGGAAATAGTCTAAGCTCAAGAGCGCTGTGGCCTTAGGTAGAAGCTAAGGGGGGTTCCATGCTAGGGGCTTTTTAGACTATTACTCTGAACCCTTAAATGTCTTAATATTATCCTGCCCTCTCAGCCCCTGTAATGTGCTGATAACCAGGAGAACTACTCCGAGAGACGGGAAGCAGGATGACAGTTGTCCCCAAGAATACGAGTTCCCTACAATCTCACCCATTCTAGGCATGCTAGGGTCCTTGTGAGTTTAACCCCAGGATACCTGAGAGAACCGGTTCATTCTAGGGAAGCCTCGTTGGTCTGATCTTCAGAGAACATGTCTTTAGGGCCATAGTGTGTCGAAAACAAGCCTTAGCAGAGACTTGGAGCCTTTTGGGGTATCAAATTTATCATCTGCAAAACAAGTAATAATAACTAAGTCAGCATTGCCACATGTGGGCACTATAAAGCTTTCTGCAAATTAAAAAAAGGTCAGTGGTAATGCTAATAATAACAGTGATTATGTCACGTAATAAAAAGGTTTTATTTCAGAGCTAAAAAGGAGCTTTAGGGCTGTAAGCACTTTAATTATAGCACGTCTGACTTGCTTAAACCTTGTTGCATAAATAGATGGCCCAGGGTAGAGCCCAGTTGCCTCTGTGCGAGGGGAACTGAAACCCGGAGAGCTGGAATACTGTAGAACCAGGATGTGTGAGGTGGAGACAGCTGATAAGAAGGCAGGTTTCCTTAGGATGCTTCGCCTACTGAGGAAGGTTCCTGTCCCCAAATTAATGGTGGGACTGACGTATCAGATATCTAGGAAAGGAACAGCACGTCCTCTGACCATCGAGGTGTGCATCAGCCAGGACTGCGCCTGAGACGTTCCTGCACCCCAGCTCTGGCCCCTGGGTACCCGTGGGTGGGGTCAGGCAGACGCTCACGAGGACCTTCTCTCTAAATTCTCCCAACGGTTGGTTTTTCCAAAGCCCTTCCTCAGTGAGGTGGGCGAGGGACAGATAGCTTGGTGCCCTAAGTCCACTGCCCTTCCGCCACCATCATCAAGGCCGGGCAGGCTGGAGGGTGTGTTCAGGCGGCGAGTAACCTGGACCGGCCCAGCCCCAGCGCCTGGGCAGTCGGAGCCCCGCCTCCTCTCGCGGTTGACAGCTCAGCTGGTCCCGAGCCACTAGTGCCAGCCAGTCGTGTCTCAGCCTGCGCTGCCTCTGGCCGCGGCTCCCAAAACAGCTCCGGGCGCCGCTCCGCTCCGCTCCGCGTCCAGCTTCCTACTGAGAACAGTCCCTCCCTTGTGCCCGCCGCACCGTTAGCTGGAGGTTTGGCCACGTCAAATCGGGTTTAACCAAAAAAAGAAAAAGAAAAAGAAAAAAAAAAGAAGCAGGAGAAGAGCTCCCTCTTCGTGGACACAGAAGGAGGGAGCTGGGGAGGAAAAGGCTGCTGCTCTTTGCACTGGAGATTCGTGGGCAAGGCTTCTCATTTTCCCAGGCTGCTTCTACTCCCGGCTGAGGAGCTCCCGGGAGTAAAGACAGCGCCTGGAAAATGGAGCAGACGTGGACAAGGTAGGTGAGCCGCTGCGTCCTCGCCGCATCCCGGATTTGGTGTTTCTCCCCCACCCCCTACCCCCCCATCCCGAGCCGTTAGGGAGAGGTCGCCTCTCGCCACTAGGGGCCTCGGACAGCTTCTGTTTTTCGTCGCCTCGCCCTCCCTAATTCCCAGCCCACTTCTCTTGGTCCTCCTGCACATGGCCGGTTCTCTGATGCTGCCTTGCTTCAGGACTCTCCTCTCCGCCCCGTCTTGATGTTAAAAATACCCGTGAGGCTGCCTGGGAGTTTTTGTAGAAATGTCTGTCTTTTCCTCGCTCCACAGATGAGAGGGATTCCCGCAGGTCTTTCTTGAGAGCTACCTTTGACTTCAGCTACTTTGAGAAATGTCACATTTTCTTCTCACCCTGCCACGTTTCCTTTCTAACCTCTCCCTCCAGGAGTCAGTCACACAAAAGCAGAGGGCTGAGGGAGCGGAGCCCAGCGGTGCTCATCTCTGGAGTCCCAACTGGAGCTGACTTTGGGAGAGGAAAGGAGGAAGAGACCAGGGCGATTGCCTGCTCTTAGGTCATGTGTTGGAGATGCTTGGTGAAATTGTGTTTTCTCCATCCCCCAAATATTCTTAGAATGGAGCTCACTCAGGGATAAGAGGTGGTGTTGAGACGAAGACTGCATTTCTGTTTTTCAGTGGGAGGGCAGGTGGAGATACTGTGTACAGAGGTGTTTCCATAGCAGATACTGCTGCATCTCCAGACTTCGCTTTGGAGAATTGGGATGGGGCCAAAGGCCATTCTGTGTCCTAAGAGAGCTGGAAGGCTGGACAACCACAGAAAGTAAATGTGGGCTTAACCGTAATTGTTTAAAAGTCCTGGAGATGTTTAGCTAGTTGTTTAACAGGAGTAAGCTGTATGATGTGAATTTCAAAGAAGGGGCAAAATGAAGCTTAGGGTGTGCTGATGAGAAGTACACTGTCCAGATTTACAAGTGATGAGTCTAAGTTTTGCTTTTTTCTGCTCTTCTCAGGCCCCTCCTGGGGGACTGTGCTCCGTTCTGGGCATCTCTGGACTGAGGGAATGCAGTCAAGGGACAAGAGGGACTGAAACCTGAACCTTGAGGGATGATTGGAGGACCTGGAGTTCTTTAGTCTGGAGCAGTGAAGACTTGGGGAGGGGGTGGTACAGTAGCTTCCTTCAAACATTTGAAGAGCAGCTGGTGGTAGAGGGAGTAGATTTATTTGGAATCTGTTAGGAGGACAGAATGACCAATTGGAGCAAGTTGTGGGGAGGCAAGTTATGTCTGAATGTAAGGGAAAAGTTTTGTAACAAGTGACCTACCCGGGCGGTAAATAGACTATTGACCCTGAAAGGCATGATGACCTCTTGATGGTAATGAGAGAGTGGATCAGGGATTCTTGCTCCCTGTGTGTCTTTCACAGAAGAAAAAATTATTATTAACTTTTTTGAACTTTATATTTAGATATAACAATTTTGTACAAATTCAGAGATAACTTAGAAAAACCACAAATCACATGTTTATAGTCCAGCTAATTCCACAAACTGTGGGACAGGCACTCAGAAGAACACGACCGGCACCCCTGAAGCCCTTGTGACCTTCGGACAACCGCGGTCCCGATTGCTAGCACCACAGATTAGTTTTGCCTGCTTGCGAACTTGATGTAACTGAAGTTATCCACTGTGTACTCTTCTGTGTCTGGCTCCTCTCTCCCAGTCTTAGGCTCGTGGATTCTTTGACGTTGTCGTGTGTAGTTGTAGTTCGTTCCTTTTCACTTCTTGTAGGATTCTGTTGTGTGTAAATATGTCAAATTTATTTATCCATTCTATTGTTGTGAGCATTGGGGAAATTTCTAGTTTGGGGCTGTTAAGAATGGTGTTGCCATGAACAGTTCTGTACATGTTTTTTGGTGAACACACATTTCTGTTGGGTAAATACATGGTAGAATTTCTGGGTAATAGGAAATGCATGTTCAGCATTAGTAGATACTGCCAAGTAGTTTTCTTAAGTGCTTATAAAGAGGATCTCAAGAGGACAGAGACACAGCGAGGAGCTCCACATTGCTAGTCATCAGGGAAATGCAGATTGGAACCACATTGCTACGCCACTATCAGAACAAAATGAAAAAGACAGAAAATACCAAATACTGGTGAAGTGAAACAGTCAGCGTGCTCACACAGTTTTTTACCCTTTTGGTTTTAACCCACAATAAGAAATGTATTTACAATGCAACCAAGTCCACTCCCATACTGAACTGAGACAGAATTTCATGCAGCCCCGGATTCTTGGCTCAGTTGGTTGGTGTGTCCTTCTGTGAAGCAAAGGGTTGCCAGTTCAGTTCCTGGTCCAGGCACATGCCTGGGTTGTGGGTCCAGTGTGGGAGGCGACCAGACAGTGTTTCCCTCCCACACAGACGTTTCTCTCCCTCTCTCTCTCAAAATCAGTGGAAGTGTGTCCTCGGATGAAGATTAAAAAAAAAAAGTTTCATGTAACAATACTTAACCTTACTGTGTGTTTTGTACTCTGATCTTTTCTACCCTATTATTTTTCTTTAAAAAAAATGCTGGTGTGACTCACTAAATTTATTCCACCACCTAATGGGCCACATATGGAAAAATCCGATGATCATGTATGGTAACTGATGTCTCAGATACTTCCTAACTCACAGCTAAGATCAGTTCATTATTTAAAATGTGAGAGCCCAGTGCAGATCAGACGCTGCTAAATGCTAAGGGCAATGCAGTGAGTGAGGCTGGTTTCTGCCTTTGAGGGTTTCGCTTGCTCATTGTCTGTAATTCTGACAGAGGCTAAGGCAGGCGTGGGCACTGGCTGCTCCGGGAGCACGGGGAGGCAGCACAGCTTGGGGAATTCAAAGAATAACATTTAACCAGAAAGCTACCATTTATTAAGCTGGCATTCATTAGCCTGTGTGTTAATCCCCCTTCATACAGTACTTTATATTACCTGATCCTCAGAACCCAATGAGGTATAAGGTAAATGTTATTATACTCATTTTTAGGACAAGAAAATTGAACTTTAGAGATATTAAATAATATCCCCAGGCAATGCACACAGGTGAGGAAGAAATACAGCCTGGAGCCATCTTTGCTGTATATAATGCTCACCCACGTTTTTGTGCACATTATACAGGGAGTACCATACCCATGGTGTGTAATCATTATACCCTTATTTTTTCCTCAAAAACTTGGGCAAAAAGATGTGCATCACACGTGGCAAAATACATAATTCCAAAGACTGTGCTCTTAATTGCTTTGTTTGAATTGAGTCTTGTAGGTGGTCCGATTTTTGAATTGGTTGTGAATCTGGCTACTTAACCTAACTACTCTTAAGTTTATGAGTAAGTTTAAGGCTGTGAGTTTATTCCCAAGCTGTATTCTTGGCAGCTCTGGAAAGACACCCCCCACACCTCTCTGAGTGGTTCTTCACATGAGCCTACACACTCTTTATCTTGATTAGACTTCCAAAAAAGGACAGGATGCTGAGTATTTGAGTTCTCTAAGTGCAACATCCCCCACCCCAGCTCTGCACATCTTCCCTGCTACAAATCAGTGGGAGTGTTTTTTTCCCCAGGAGTCATGCCTGACTGTTGTCAGATGCTTTGGTTAAATCCTTTGGGGAGAGCATGGTTAGTTCTGGAATAACAAATTTCACAGGAATACATACGCCTTACAAAGGGCTGGTTTGGTCACTAATCACACTGCTCTCCAGGGTAGGACTTGTCAAAGGAAACGATAAGGAGCCTGGTGATGAGGACAGCTTTGCTCATCCTCTGCGTCTAGTACCAGTCAGACAAATAGCTTCTCCTGCTCTTACTTGGTAGTGTTCACCTGTCGGGACTAGCAACTCCTCAGAACCGTGTGGGTATTTCAGAGTCTGTCACAAATTACCACAAACTTAATGACTTAAAACAACACAAATTTATTACCTTGCAGTTCCTGGAGGTCAGGAGTCTGAAGATGGGTCTTCTAGGCTAAAATTAAGGTGTCACCAGGGCTGTGTTCATTCCTTGCCTTTTCCAGCTTCTGGAGGCTTTCCACATTCCTTGGCTCAGGGCCCCTTTCCAGAAGTGGCATCACTCTGACCTCTCTTCATCCATCTCCTCTCCTTTGTACTCTCCCGTTTGTCTCTTACAAGGCCCCTTGTGGTTACACTGGGCCCAAGGGAATGGTCCAGGTTAATCTCTCCGTCTCAAAATCCTTAATCCCATCTGAAAGTTCCTTCTGCATGTAGAGTAGCTTATTCACAGGCTCCAGATATTAGGAATGTGGGCTGCTCTGGAGGGCCACTGCTCAGCCTACCACTCTGTTAAATGCTGGAAAAGGCATTACGGGTTCTCTTCCCTTTTTAGTTAGGTGGAAATGTTCTTGTTTCTAGAATGTGAGAAAGCTGAATAAAAGTCAAGTGAATCATATGTGAACCTTACACAATTTCCCTGAACAAATAACTAAAAAAGAAAAAAAAGAACTTGAAATGTTTAAGGGCTACCTATAAGACTGAACTTTAGGAAAGGAAAACAAGTTAGTCTGTTCTGTTTTACATTAACCTGTAATTAGATTTAAGAAAAATGCAGGTATTAATTGTATTTACTTGCTGTGTGAAAATTTGGAGAAGGCAAGAAACATCCAAGGAAAATAAAGATTTGGTGTCACAATTCAAGAATTCTGATTTTGTTTCTCCTCTCCCACATGGCTAAAGTGTAGCCTTCAAATAAAAGACACAGTTATATTGCACTTAAATGATTTTCACTGACATAGATTACTTGCATTTTTTCTGCTTGGTATTAACTCTTAAGCAAGAGGAAGCAAGGATGTTTATTTCTCTTTGAATTCAGGGTGAGTTAGCAGAGTCCTGTTTACTCATGCATAGTGACAGCCAGAGACGGGAGTTTCCCCCATTTTATCGATGTGGCAGCTGAGGCCAGAGAGCTGAAGTAAGCACTGGAGCTTGAAGATCTGGATGACTTTCATATCTTTGCTTACCATGGTGCTGCTGCTTTGCATATTAGGGAATGCCCCTTTTCAAAATTCTACTATTGAGAGATCTTTGGACATATAATTTCCTGTTTTATTCAGCACTTACAGAAATTTATTTTCTTTATTTGGTGAAGGAATATCTCTGCCTTTACAACTCTGGTCAACTTTGATCTGATTTGAGTAGGCCCATACTCAGATTTTGGCCTGAGGAATTTATCTCGGTCTGTGCTTTCGCCCCCACTTGATTCCCGCACACTAGATCAGATGAGGCCTCCCTCCCTGCCGCCTTCTTGTTTACGTGTTAAGGCTGGATTTAAACTGTCAGAAGACTGGGAAGAGGTTGGGCTGTCTCTAAAAGGATATATTGGCTGACTCCCATCCATCACTGAGCCCTCTCTGTTCCGGGTGACTCAGGGATAATTTATTCAAGCCTGTGTGGAGCCCCATTCATTTGGTGGATGCCCTGGGACACTCACTACTCCTATTGAAATGGACCATATTTTATAAATAAAATTCCAAATTGGGCTCAGAACATTCCACAAGTTGTCTCTGGCAAAAATTCAAATAACATTTAAACTTACCAGAAAGTCCAGAATAAAAGGGATGACATGATGACCCGGGTGGCCCTGTCCAGTTCTATTTTAAAGCGCTCGAATGCACTGAAGACTTGTTTTCCCCAGTCTCCGAACATCTGACTTCAGCAAGACAAGCACGCTCTGAATTTCATTTTTTTCCTCATGGCTGAAGCACTTCATTAGTCATAGGCTATTTATAATAATAATAATAACAACAACGACAACAACTTGTGTTTTCATAGTACTTAGTAGTTTGAAACACACTCCCTGTTGATCTGTCTCACTGTTTCCAGTCCTCTGCTGCTTGTTCCATTCTGCAGAAACCTCTTTCTCCCTGGACTTCTTCAAGGCCGGCTAGGGAAGAGGTGTCTTCTTATGACGCCCACGGTGGCAGGGGTATGAAGAAGCAATAATTGCTGATGTGTCGAAAACATTGATCGACTTAAGAAAATTGAATAAATTCTAAAATTTCACACAGTTGAAGAACATGTTTATTTTCCTTTTCATAATGTGGAGTATTATTATTCTAAATGTAGAGTAGCATATCATGTGGAAAAATAATAGCATGTCATGTGGAAAAATAATAATTTACTAAATCATTCCCCTATACTAAAGCTTTTAGGTTTCAATTTTTTTATTGTTGTTCAAGTACAGTTGTCTCCTTCCCACCCCCCCCAACTCTCCCCCACCCCAGCCATCCCCACCTCCCACCCTGGATCCTACCCCTCTTTGGTTTTGTCCATGTGTCCTTTATAGATGTTCCTGAAAATCCTTTCCCCTTCCCCCCCATTATCCCCTCCCATCTCCCCTCTGGTTACCGTCAGTTTGTTCTTAATTTCAACGTCTCTGGTTATATTTTGCTTGCTTGTTTGTTTTGTTGATTAGGTTCCACTTATAGGTGAGATCATATGGTATTTGTCTTTCACCATCAAATTTTTAATTATATATTTTTGATAAACATCTAGGTGATAAAGCGTGTTCTTTCATAGGTTTATTTTGGAATGACAAATGTTCAAAGTAGAATAGCTATGTCACACTTCTAGTTCTTGAAGATACATTCCAATTTGCTTAGGGTTTAGGATCATGTAACTTACACTAATACAGAGGGTATTACATTCCATTTAAATATCTCCTTCAAGACCTGAGTCCCTGTCTGCAGAAAGGGAAGTGGAGGCGCATTAAGCAGCATACGAGGATACAGGACATCCCAGAGGAATCGCAGTGATGCTCCCAGCTTTTACTTCTCTCTGGGCTGAACTGCCGCACTGTTGCTATTATCTCTGTTACCATCTCGAAGTGTTTCCTGAAATAGAGAGAAAATTCTAATATAAGAAAGTAAAAGTGGATGTAATTTACATTAAACTTATGCAGATACATTGGGATGTCTTTTCCAAAGAGAGAAAAAAATAGTTGCTGTATGTGGTTGTAGGATTATGGACAACACCTTCTATATGTTGCTTTAAAACTAAGTCAGTATATGTTTTTGTATCAGGTTACATTTATGTTTACCAAGCGACAACATGTGAAGTTTGGAGCTGAGTTGGTTTTGGAAGGACTCTTCTGTGCATCGATTTACTTAGAGATTTGCAGAGTGTGGGCACCGTGGGCGCAGTGCTGTTGCTGTCAGGCCGAGGGGGCTGCCTGTAGAGCGTCACTATTTTCTCACCCTGAGCTAAAATTATTTTGAGTGGGCCTCAGTATACAGTTGGTCCCACCTACACACCTAGCCTTGCCTTTGCTAGGATAACCTTGTCCTTCAGAGGTTAGTTTCAGCATTATCTCCTTTTCAGATTATTTTTGGAACTTAGTTCTGTGTGTTTTCTGTAGCCAGAGCACACACTCTGCCTTCTTCATTATGGCAGGCAGTTAGTTGTTTTACTGGGTACTTTTCATACTCTAAGATTATTGGAAGAAAGGACTGTTTTTTGTTTCTAAATATTCAGTATCTTATGCTGCTTCTAGCACTCATTGGATCTTCAATTAAGAGCTTTGCAGAGAACATTTCCCGCAGGGCTCATCTGAACATACCTGTTTGGTAGGTATCTCATTATGGAATGGATATAGCAGATTAGCAGAGCTTGATGCCATTATACATTCAAATGATCGTTATGTGTTTAAGAAAAGTGTGTCATATTCCTTTTATGATCTAGACTTCTTAAATGGTAGGTAGATAATGGGGTGATACAAGAATCCTGGCTTCCGGGTGCTGCCGTTCTACAGGGGTCACCAGACATGAGTGTGTATTTCTGTTGCATCTTGACCTCACAGTTCCTCAATTCGTATTCACGTGAGCACTCCATAAGCACAGCCACTCTTTGGAGCTCATCTTCATCCCAAACCCCCCATCCTTATGACCCTTCACTCTCAACTTATGTTCCCTGGCCGCAAGGTCAAGTCCCCATCTCTTCAATCTTTCTGAATATTCACTTTACCTTACAACTTACTCCATTCCCTCCCTTCTTCTGTACCTTCCAGGCCTTCGGCTCTTCATTCGTGTCCCTACCGGGCACTGGCCTCCGAGTCAGCTATGTGAGTTGTTCCCAGGGTTGCTTTAGAATCTCTCGCTGCTTCAACAATTCCCACCCTTAGTCAATTTTAGTATCCTCTAGCATGCTGTGAGCTCTGTTTTAGTATATTATAAAACCATATTGAGAAGGAACATTCTGAGTTCATTCTTTCCACTCTCTGGCAGGTCTGTAATGTTAACACTCTCTCCTCCTTCACTCACTTGCCTCCTCCTCGATTCTTCCTCTCGCCTGAAAAATGCATTTCTCAAAACCTTTGATTTCCGTAGTAAAAAATCCAGATGCAAAACTGTTTGTTTGGTGTTATTTCTGTTACATAGAATTCAGACAGCCATGTGCACAGGAGAGCAAGTAAGAGTAAATACATAAAAATCTTTACCAATGTGCTTTTTAGGTGGTAACATTTAAAAATTATTTTTATTTTTCTCTATACACTCTTCTCCTTTCCAGAATTTCTAAAAGAAGCATGTAATTCTTTTCAAATCATTAGACATAGATGTTACTAAGAAAGGAAACAGTAGAATAGTAAAAGATAATGTGAATAAAAAGATGAAAGTGGGGGGAAAAACTCACTTATATCTTTTTTATTGTATTTTTTCCCATTACCATTTAGTCCCTCTATACCCCTACCCAGCTCCACAATCACCCCACTATTGTTAATGTCCATGAGTCCATTTTGCTTAACCCCTCCACCCCCTAATCTCTGCCCCCACCCCTTAGCCATTATCCTGCTGTCCACCTATGAGCCTGTCTCTGTTTTGCTTGTTAGTTCAGTTTGTTCATTAGACTCCACACGTCAGTGAAATCATGTGGTACTTGTCTTTCTCTCACTGACTTATTCCACTTAGCATAATGTTCTCCAGGTCCATCCATGCTGTTGCAAAGGGTAAAATTTTCTTCTTTTTTTATGACCAAGTAGTATTCCATTGTGTATATGTCCCATAGTTATTTTATCCACTCTCCTACTGATGGACACTTGGGCTGCTTCCATAACTTGGTGATTGTAAATAATGCTGCAATGAACATAGGGGTGCTTATGTCCTTTCAAATTAGTGTTTTGGGTTCCTTTGAATATATTCCCAGAAGTGGGGTCACCAGGTCAAAAGGCAGATCCATTTTTAAGTTTTGGAGTTATCTCCATACTGCTTTCCACAGTGGTCCCCTATCTCTTGATGTTTGGTCTTGAGCTCTGAGCTAGACTGAGCCAACGGCCTCGGCATCCCCCGGGGCTGTGAGTAGTGATTGTGAATGAAAACTGAGGAGTACAGAATGCATCGCCAGGACCAAAAGTAAAGAACACAAACTAAGTTTTGGAAGTGGGTGGAGAGCCCATGTATCACCCCTGGGTGATGGGACTGAATCCAAAGCATATTGTTTTCATGTCTGTTTTAATAGAATGATATTAGTGCCTTGGCTGATTTAGGGGACAGGGAGGAGAATTTGTTAGATATTTGGATGTCTGATACCCTCATAGGTCAAAAGTACAGTAGTAAGTGATTTTTCTGAACCTTGACGGATAGCAGCAAGAAAAACAACATTAGTTCCTTTAGGATGAAGACCTCGTGCAGGAGCAAAATAGGCCATAAAATGCGAAGTTGTTGCAGATGCAGTGTTGCTTGTCTATTGAGGACTTAGCAGTCCAGAAAGAGTGCCTCCCAGAGCACGATAGGCCAAGGTCAATCTCAGTGAATAGATTCTGTCAAGTGAAGGGTGTAAATTGCAGCCTGCACTGGAGAAAAACGGGTGTTACTGTAGTGGTGCCAAGTCGGCCCACACTCAGCGTGCAGAGGGAGGTGTACGAGTGGTGCTTCCTCTTGTCAGAGGGGCTCTGCCAATTAAGCATGCTAGCTTGCAATTTTATAATGATGGGTCTTGGGGTAAGAAAAAATTATAATCTTACTGCATTTATTATGTAATAGTCTCGTGCTCTGCATCTGTGACTTCTACCCTATTTGCATTTGAATATATGTTTTTGCAAGCATGGTGCCAAATGGGGGTTTTCTGGCAATATTGGGACCATAGGGCACACATACTCAGTGTCTCTCTTGGCAAGAGTAAAAAAGATCTGAGGAGAAATCTCTGAGCTTATTCACTAACGGTCTTTCCCGTTTTGATTGTGTCTGTTTCCATCACCTCTCCTGCCTGTCGTTTTATTCCCTTTGTCTGTTAGGGACAATGACAAGTATTAGCACAGAAGGGGTTCGAGGAAGGTGTGAATCTGGAGGAATTTGGGTAGAGATGGGGAAGTATAAAATAATGGATGGCTCACTTTTCAGGGTAGGACCTGTATAAAAAGTCATACTTACCACTTCCCTTTTAGGATTTTAATCATTCATCACATGGCATCTGTTTATACCAGTACACACACTCAAGTGTGAGCTGTGCCCGTCAGGAATGAGTCAGTGTCCCAAGAAACAAATTGTGTCAGGATTTGAATCTAAATCCCACCTCCCTCCCACAGCACCCCTGCCCACCCTTCCTCTCACCTCGCTTTCTCAGGGGTCATTTCCCTGGAGTCAAGGCAGGTACCAAGGAGGCTCATTTACCCAGTAAATACGTGAACGCAAATAGAGTCCACGGGACAGAGTAAAGGTTTGGAGTCAAACAAATACAGTTTTCAAGTGTCTGAACCAACTAGCCAAATTGTTGCATGATCTTACGCAAATTACTGTATCCTTTTGGGCCGCTTGTTCCCTCATCTGTAAAACTGAGGTAACAGTGTGTGTTTTACAAGATTTTGTGAGGACTGAAGGAGATAATGCCTGGAACAGAGCGGGCGCTCAGGAAGTTATGGCGGCAGCCCTGGAGGTGCGTGAGTAGTGGTTGTCTAAATAACGATGCTTGTCTTTCAATTCCAGATTAGTGGTGAGGAAAATCCCTGTGTTAATAAAACATGTTGAACTGTAAAGTTCTGTGCGGGCAGTCCAGAGAGCGTTACCTGTGAATATCTTTGTTCCTAAGTGGGCACTGTGTGTGAAACCCTACCGCTGAAAAATTCTCACAGCCAGGGCTCCACGTGTTGAAGAAAGTGGGCCACAGCTCTCCTGCTCCTTCGGGCCCTTGTATATCTGCGAGGGGTGAGTGTGGCTATAAATTAAAAACCTGAAAGGTAGCTCTCGAACATTAGAAAGATTTCTCTCATTTGAACCAGAATCTAGCGACTCATGTGGAGTGAGCTTTAAGAATATGGGAGTTAAGAGAGGCTGTGTGTTTGGCTCAGTGCCCAGTACCGGGGGGACCCCAGCCAACAGCAAACTTCAGCAACCTTCCCGTCCTCCATCTCTGCTACTGTTTGAGAAGGCCTCGCTGGGCCTGATCCCGTACATATTTCACCTTTTGTGAAGGGCGTTTATTAGAAAAGCAATGTAAATTAAATCAAAACGTGCTTCCTCATTTTATAAGAATTACACCATCCTAAACACCCTGCTTCTTCTCTTCTCCGGGTTCTCTGCTGGTCTGCCTCTGTAGGCATCTTTATGATAGAGCAAATTAGCCCTGGTTCCTTCTTACTGACGTTATTTTAAGTCGTCTTTGGGGGGTCTAAGTAGTTAGGTAAAGCTATAGTGCTTGAGGAAGGAAGTGAGGCTGAAGAAATGGTTTCCCCGGTGACTCCCCTTGATACCCCTGCCTGAGGGTCCGGGTTTGGGGGAAGAAGAATTGAGGAGAGGGGAAGGTAAAAGGAGGCTAGAAGATGCGGTCCTGAGGAGCAGCCGGTGCTTACTCAGGTGGGAGGAGTAAAAGGAAAGCCCAGAGCACGCCCTTCATTCCCCTGTTTTGGGACATCTGTCGTGTTTTCCTGTGTGTCCATACCCACCCTCCAAGGCCTAGATTCAGTGTTCTCTGTTGTCTCTAGATTCCTGAGACCGCTCCCCCGCCAGTCAGGACAGAATTCACTGTCATCTCATTTATGTTCTGAAGTCTGTTTTAAATTCATTACTCTAACTGTTATTCTTTTGAATCCTGTCTTCCACCCCCAGCGGACTCTGAGCACCTGGATGACAGCGTGTGTTTCTTGTTTACGTTTATGTTGCTGCTGCGTGCCCTACAAGCAGCTGCATGATAAGCGTTTATGAAACGGAATGGAAAGCCCTAAACGTGGCACTCAAGAGGCCCAGGTTTTTGCTCTAACTACTGTTGTAGCGGGTTGTTTTCCCGCCTTCTGAATTTTTGTTTATAATAAGAAAACCATATAAAAAGAAGTTGGAAAGATATAAAAAGAAGTTGGAAAGATGCATCTGGGAGATGGCCTTTGTCCCCAGGCGGAGAGATGTGAGGCAGGGTGGGGGTGAGTGAGCAAGTGGGGGAACCAGACTGTGTGGTGACCCCATAACCTCAGAGTGTGTGAGTGCCCGGGGGAGGGGCCTGAACAAATAACCAGCCCTTTGGGAGTTTGGACACTCATATGGCAAGAGATAGCTCTAGATTAATGGTCTTAATAGGTGAGACTAAGAAGGAGAAAGTAGTGGGGCCTAGAAGACAACAACTCCTTAGAAGTAGTATGGGGGAGTCTGGCACGGGGATATGAATATCTCATACTGTTCGAAGCCTGGTTGACCGATTTGCTTTGTGATGCTGAAGTTGCACAATGACCATCTTGCCGTTGTTCGTGAATAATGTAGTCAGTCCTTTGTCGTGACCCATTGCTCTTCTCAGTCCACAAATCACACGGGCAAAGCAAGGCAGTAACACCGAATAGGCAGTTTTCGAAGGACAGTCCAAGGCCGCCTTAGAGGAACTGTCTCCTCGCAGGCCCTGTTGTGGCATTGCCCTTTGCTCAGGTAGAGAGACTGAAGTTTCTACCCCTCCCCACAGTGTTAGGAGACACTAGACTAGTGGGACCAGCAAGCGGCTCAACTTTTGGAAAGGAGCTATATCAGTGGCCATTTTTGAGCAAAGCAAAATTGATTGCCTTGGATATTCCTGACAAGTGACATTTCTACCACACTTAGAACATTATTGGATGAAATTATCAGAGCACAATTTGATAGCATCAGAGTATCAGAGTGTAGCAGATGGCTTCGAGCGGAACAATTGTTTTCTGAATATTCTTAACCCACTCCTGGAAAACTGTAGGAAAAGCTAGTAATAGGGTATATTGAATGTTGATGCGTCGTTTGAGCCTACTTATCAGCAAGTCATGAAAATGTGGGTAATATTCCATGCAGAAATTAAGTGGGTGAACAGCTGGTGGGTGGGATGTACTTGGAAGATTTTCCGTTGTTCAAATTGAGCAGAAGAGTGTCTTGGTGAAAGTTAATGAATGCACTTTTATTTAATTGGTGTCAGTATTAACAGATTGATGAGGTAGAGAGAAAAGGATGAGGCTCATTGAGGGAAAGTACAGTTCATTTGTACAAGAAAAGCAACATTTAGGGTAAAAAAACTTCTGGGGGAAAGATCATATGTGCACATTAGTGCAGGAGAGCTGTAAATGTTCTGGTGAGCCACATGCTAGCTGAGCATGGGTCATTTGTGGACTCATGTTAAAAAAAAGAAATCCAGAAACACTTGAATCTCAGAAACTAGGGCAAAGGATATACAAGCTTTTTTCCAGACTTGGGTAATACGGGAGAATTTACCAACACAAATTTCTGCTTTGTGGGTGTGATTTTTGTATGTGTGCGTATGTCGGGGGCAAGCTGGGAGTCTGTCTCAACTATACTGCGGTTCCCTTTGCACTTTGGTTTATCAGATGTCACAAATTGCAATCCCTAGACATGTGCCCTGTGTTTCCTCACTAAGAGCCCCTTCCCTGCGGGAGCATCAGATTCCTTACCAACCTTTTGGAGCAGCTGAATGAGCCCTACACTCTGGCAATAAGAGGGAACTTGAGCTGTTAATAGAGTTAGAGTGATTTTTTAAAAATCTCCTGAGACTACAGTAAGCCCATTAACTCGGTACCCATCGAAAGTGACCTCTCTACCCTTTCAGTTATGGATTCATCTGGGCAGGCAGCTAGCTCAGAGTGGATGTGGGTGGGCCAGAGAAGGGGAGGTATCTCATGGGGCCCATATGTATGGCCTTGCTGTAATCTGCTCCTGATCTAGAATGTGGAATCTTCAAAGCAAGGACCGTTGAGTGAGATTATATCTGGAAAGTTCCCTGGATCCTTGGAAAGTATTAAAATGGATTTTTATGCTGAAGCATCTATTAGAATAGAATTACATAATTACTGCAGGGAACTGTAGAAATACGTGCACTTTTTTTTAAATAAATATTTGAGGAAACTGAAGCCCTGAAGAAGTAAAAGTGACTTACAAGCCCTTTAATAGCTTATAATCACAAATTAAAGAATTGTGTGCTAAAGCCAATAAGTCAGTTAAGACTGTGTCTTAAAACAGAAATGAACTTCTTTTTTTTTAATGTTTTATTTTTTTTAAGATTTTATTTTTTTATTTTTAGAGGGCAAGGAAGGGAGGGAGAAAGAAAGGGAGAGAAACATCGACATCGGAAAGAAACATCAGTCAGTGCCCTCTCGTTCCCCCTCAACCAGGGACCTGGCCTGCAATCCAGGCATGTGCCCTGACCAGGAATCAAACAGACAACCCCTTGGTATGTGTGACAACACCGAACCCACTCAGGGCAAAAATGAAACTCCATGTGTACCTGATCTATTACTAGGATAATAGCCTCTGAGACCTACAAGGGGCCTGGCAGGTATTGCCAATGAGTTCATGAGTGGGAACTACAAACACAGGACGTGAGAGGGACTGAGGCCAACCGGAGAACATGCAGGTTATCCCTGTGTGGGAGGCAGGCCCCCAATGTTGCTAGACACATTCATTTTCCAAGAGAAATTAGAAATGGGTCAACTTTGTATTAATTAGTAAAACGTGTTGGGTGGGCTGAATTTTGCCAGGGCAATAACCCTGCTCCTGATGGCTCCCTCGGTCTGCAGGCTGGGCACGAAGGAACTCACCCAACGAGTGACTAGAAGCAGCTAGGATAAGTTTTATTCCCACAAATTTTTCAAGATATTGTTCTGGCTGATAGTTTCAACATCCAAGTAGTGCATTCGTCTCTTAACTGTTACACTCTCAAGGAAAGTTTTTAATGAGAAGTGGAAAGGGAAAGAGGCAGGGGGCCTGGAAGGACTACAAACTGGTGATCTGCTTTTGAATAATCAAGAATTGGCAGGTGGCGTGTGTAGACCAGTGTGTCCTTTCTGGTACTTTCATGTCCATCTGGAACTTAACAAAGTGGAGATTTGTGCCAAGATCCAGACCCAAGGCAGAGAAGAAAGGACATCAATAATTTCTGAACAAATGCCAGGCTCTCCTCGGCCTCCCTGTGAATGTCTTTCGTCTTTTAAAAAGAGAAGTCCTCTAAATCTCTGTCTTCAGAATTATTTTTGGAACAACCAGCTGGGAGTATCCAAAATTTAAAGAATAAGCTAAATGCTGAAAGCATCTCATTGTAGGATTATTGCAATCCTCTCTCAGTTTCTGCCTTCCCCACCCAGCCAGTCTGTTGTCAAAACAGCAGGCAGCCCTTTTAAAACAATGTATCACTGAGTTTATCTCTCTTTTTGACTCACAAGACTCCAGTGGCTAAATGTCACTCAAATGTCCCAAAAGTCTATGTAATCTGACCCCACTCAGCCTCTCCATGACTCCCCTGACCTCACCTCCTAACACTCACCACATGCTCACTCTGCACAGCCTCCTGGCCTCCTGGCTGTTTTAAAACTCTCTGGTGTACTCCCTCCTGAGAGCCTTTGCATTTGATTTTCTCTGCTCAGAAGACTTTTTCCTTAAATACCCCATGGCTACCTCTAGTGCTTTTCAGAGGAACCCCCTACTCCCCCATTACTTCCCTATCCTCATCCCCAACTTTAATTTTTTTAAGTACTTGTCCCCAGTTGCTAGCCATACATTTTCCTCGTTAGTTTTTCCTGACTCTAAGTTCCGGAGTGCAGGCGTTTTGGTTCACTGCTACGTTCGAGTTGCTTAAAACACTGTCTAAATGTGTAGGTGCTCAACAAGTATTTGTTAATACATTTTGAGATCCCCCCCTTTTGTGCTAAGGATGGCAGTCTTCAATGTGTTCAGTAGATACGCACCTCTTGCTACTCGGTTTTGGTGTTTTTAACATTTCCATTAATGGACCTGGTCTGTTTTCCAAGTTTGCTATGTCAACCCTGCTTCTTAAACATATCAAAGTTCTTTGCTTCTTTCCATCTCCACTGTCTTTTTGCTGGGTGGAAACCACCACAATTTCTTTCCTTCTCCATCTACTCTTGCTCCCTCCACACAGTGTCCCTCAGCAGCCAGAAGATCTTTCTTAAATCTAGATCTGCGTATTTACCACTCATCCCCTCATTTAAGATCCTCCATTGACCTTCACATAAAATTCAGTATCCTTCCCCCATCCCACCACACCAAAGTCTGGTCGCAGTCAGATTTTTCTCTGCTCTCGAACAAGCCCGTTTGCTTTCCCACTCAGGCTGTTTGCTCTTCCCCTGTGATGAAATCTCCTTCTGTTCCCATTTTTCATCTGGTTGACATTCTCTTCATCTCAGGTTTAATGTTCCTTTTCTAAGTTTCTCTGAGTCTCTCTCTTGTTCAACTTACTCTTCATTTTCTTTCATAGCATTTGCCATATAGCAGTTCAGTACTTACAGAACTGTTTGTTGGATGGCCATCCCTCGGTGAGCTGACTGAGGAGAGGAGCCCTTCCTGTGGGGTTTGCCTTTTATCTCCAGCACCAAACCCTGTCCCTGACACATAGTAGGAGTTCAGTGAACACTTGTGGAGAGATGAATGAAAATAGAACATAGAGGTCTTCTACCCTAGGGACTGAAGACCGGGTAGAGAGGTTTTCTCATGAACTCTGCGTTTCTCTCCACAGAGATTATTTTGCAGACGATGATGGGGACATGGTGCCCAGAAGAAGCCCTGCAGCAGGTAAGGAAGCTATGAGCCTTGTCTTGTTAAATTCTTAATGTCCTGCTGGTCATAGATGCCTTGAATCATGGACTCTTTAAATTCATCCTGGTAGCGCCCTCAGACTTTTTGCGAATTTCCAAATGTACCACCGTAGCATATAATTCCTCATCTTCCCAGCACAGTGCAGCAACTCATAACTGAAATACTTGTATGAACGCTTCACATTCTTAATGGTTCTGTAATTGCAAGGTTAAAGTCACTTGTGAAATGATCAAAATAGATTCTGCCACTAACATGAGATCTTGACTGTACTAGGCCATGAAACTGGGTATAATAACAGTGTTAGTTTAAGAATTGAGGTTAAGTGGGAGGAGCTCTTAGTCCAGAGCTTGTGAAGGAATAAGCACCCAGTAAATATAATTATTAATGTAGTCACAATAATATCATACCATTACCACCCTAACATTAGCCAGGGTTCCACCTACATTACAAAACCAGTGTGAAGATAACGCTCTTTTGGGGACAGTTTTTCACAACACTTAGTCATTTAAGGGTTGTACTTTGCTGAGTGATTTGCCTTTTTCATACCAGCCTTGAAGCAGATGGCTCATATGCACAATGTGGAAAAAGTTTGTAATTTGAAGGTGTTAAGGACTTCAGAGTGGCTCAAAATTAACATTTTTAATTGTGCATGTTAAATCTACAAATTCCAAGAACCTACCATACTCATTTTAGCATTAAGATCCTCCGTATTGAGGTAAAAATTAAAGGACTGGGGCAAAAATGGAATGGAAAAAATGCCTAGTACAATCGAGATTTTAGATTGGGTGCTTTCACTTATTATTTTACTTAATCCATATAAGAACTCTGTGAGGTAAGTATTATTGTGCCCATTTTCACAGAGGCAATGAAGTTCAGCAAAATTGAGAGAGCTGTCTAAATTCCCACGATTAGCAAGTAGTCAGGATTCATATGCAAGCTTCAGAAGCTCTTTCTCTTTTTCTATCATTTCCCACTGACCTAACTTTAGTATATTGTTGTTCTAGTTTATCAGATTTTCTTCTACTTAATAGCCTATCTAATTTCACCTAAATATGGAAGAAATAATTCTTTCATTTCTTCTAATTGAAACATTTGCATTTACTTAGAAATACTCAGAATATCAGCAAAAGAGGTACAACATTATTATTAATTTGTAATCCTAGAATGGCATACAATCAACAGAATAATAGTTATTTTGTACAAGCTGAATCAAAGACAATAGAAGATGGAAAACATACCACCTTTATCTATAATTTGTGCTGTGTACCAATAAAACCTGCTTTAAATTTCCGTGCTAATTTAAACCTATTCTCTACCAGGCAAGGTCAGTGGACAGTGAATCCTCCTCTTCCTCCTTCTATCTTTTTTTTTTTAAGGCAGAAAATGCTCTTTTCTGAGTGTTTAAGAAAATCCTGAGAGGTCAGTTGAAGTATTTTTTCTTGCGCTCCTTTGGCGAGTTTGCAGAAAGGAAGAGAAAGAGAGAGGGAGGAAGAGAGGGAGGGAAGGAGAGAGGGATATCTTCTCCCATCCCGTTGTTTGTCTTTTTGTGCTATTGACAGTTTCCTTGCTGAGCAGAAGCTTTTTGGTTTGATATAGTCCCACTCGTTTATTTTTGCTTTTGATGCCTTTTGGTCAGTTAATTCTTGACAGAGAAGACAAGAATATACAAGGAAGGAAGGAAGGGAGGATAGAAGAAAAGAAAAAGAAAAGAAAAGGGAAAGACAGGACAGAAAGAGCGCCTATGATGACATCTCACCCCCAGCTCCCCAGGATCTCCTTCGCCGTGTGCCTGTGTCCAGTCCACTTCTCCTCCGTGGAGCTCACTGAGCCGCCCTGCTCTCACTTCGCTCCGTGGATGCTCCCCACGAAGCTCAGTGTATTATGATACTGTCATTCTTCCTGACCTCAAAACAAAAATACAGTAATAAAGGCTCACTGTTCCCTTCTGTCAGTCAAGAAAAGATGTATTTTTCTATGTCTTCTCCCTACAGTCCCACACGCACCTCATTCTGAGGCCCCCTGTGTACTGCGCTTACCAGGAGCCCCGATTTCTTCTTCCCTCACATTGTTCCTGTTCAAAGGCAGCTTCACCTTCATGAGCCCCTCCCCGAGCAATGCCCCCTCTGATTAACGGAATGATGACATCTCTGCCCCTTTGCCTGTTTTGCCCTCTTGGATGTGTTACAATCCCCTTTGATGCTAACATAGCACAGTAGTAGCAGACTGTTAGGAAGGCTGAGTGGAGAGAACCTAGTTCTGCCACTTTTCAGAAATGTAATCCTGGTCAGGCCGTCTTTCTGAACCTGTATTTACGTGTTAGTAAAATGGATTTAAGTGATCACATCAGTCTATTTCATTGGTTGCAGCACTTTTATTTATTTGTTTATTTTTAATTTTACTGATTTATTCATTTATTTTATTCTTTCATAGAAATAATGAGAAAAATAATAGGGAAATTTAAAAAGCCAGAAAGTGCTTCTTTGAAAAGATTAATAAAATTGATAAAACCTAGTAGGGCTTATCAAGATAAAAAAGAGAGCATAACAGCCAGTATTAGGGATGAAAAATGAGATACCACTACAGATCCCAGACATTAGGAAGGATATTAAGGGAGTATTATCAACAGCTTCATGGTAATAAATTTAAAAACTTAGATGGAATGAACGAATTTCTTTAAAAATACAATTTACCTTAAGTGACACAAGGAGAAATGGAAAATATGAAGACTCCATACATATGCATTAAATTTCTTTGAATAGGTATTATGAAATGGAGTTCATATTTCTTTGAGTAGGTATTCAAATATGAAATATGAATTCATAATTTAAAACCTTCCCACAGAGAAACTCCAGGCCCAAATGGTTTCATTGTATCAGATATATAAGGAATAAATAACACCAATCTGATACAAAAGTCTTACAGAAAATGAAGAACTAAACAAGACCCAACTCATTTGATGATGCTAAAATCAAAAGCTGTATATCAAAATCAAAGCTATTATAAGAAAAGAAAACAACAGACCAATATTTCTCATGAACACAGATGCAAAAAATCCAATAAAGTATTAGCAAATCTGTTCCAGCAATATATAAAGAGAATAATATATCAGCCCAAGTGGGCTTTATCTGAATAATGCTGAGTTAGCTCAGCATTAAAAAAGAGTCAGTCAAGGTAACTTCTTCACATTAACAGGAAAAAAAGGAGAAAAATCATATGATGATGTTTCAATAGATTCAGGAAAAAATTTTGACCAAACTCAACATTAATCCACAAAAGATTATTCTGAGTGAAAGAAAATGGTGTACTTGAAAGTGTCCGGTAAACTGAAGGGCACTCTGCAGATGGACAGTGTTTTTATCGTCTCGCCTGCTCTGACACCCGAGACATCCGTGCTGTAAATATAGGCCCCTTCCTCATGCGGGCTTCTTGGGGCCTGGACCACACACCTTTCTTTTTTCTTTCTTTTCCTTTATTTTTTTGAGTCAGAAGGAATGCCTTTATTAAAGTTAACAAAGATACATAGAATAATAGAAATAATTATTAGTAATGTCTGCATTCCTGAGTACATACATACTTGCCTAACAAGCAGTATCTTTATAAATGAAATAATTCATGGGAACAATTTTGTAACCTGTAATGCCAGTTAAAGATGTTGGTTGTTATAATTGTTGTTATTTCTAAATAGTAACCTGAAAGATTCTCTATAGAGATTTGTAGAAAGCCTTTTGCTAATAGCTTGAATTAAAAAAGAGAGAGAAAATATTTCAGGTATCCTTTGTCATGTGACAAACTTAGTGGCTTAAAACAGGGGTCAGCAAATGACAGCCCATGGGCCAATTGCCAATTTTTGCAAACAAAGTTTCATAGTAACGTAGTCATGCTCATTCATTCACATATTACCTGTGCCCACTGTGAGCGAGCAACAAGGCAGAACTTGTATTATGACAGAGATGGTATGGCCCTTGAGCCTAAAATACAAGAAAATGTTTGTCCACTTGGGGCTTAAAACAATGATGTATTATTTCTCACAGTCCTGTGTGTTGGCAGACTGGGCATTTCGTCTGCTAGTCTCACTCAAACTTAACTGCAGTCTTCTGACGGCTTGCCTGGGGCCAGGGGTCCACGATGGCTTTTTACTCCAGTGTCTGGCAGTTGGTGAGGGGCTGTCGGCTGAGCATGTTCACTCCCCCTGTACCTAACCTTCACTCCCCCAGGAGGGTGGACTGTACTACTTCACAGCAGGGGGGCCTTGGGTTTCTAAGAAGGTAAGAACGAAAATGCAGGGCTTCTCAAGGCTTTGTCTCTGGAGCTCACACAGTGGCATTTTCATCATATTGTGTTGTGCAAAGCAAGTTATGAGGCCAGTCCAGATTCAGGAGGTGGAGAAAGATTTCTCGATAGAGAAGCAGGAACATCAAGTTACAAAGAGGCCTGGGCATAACTGGTGTGTTTCACTGGGTGGGGACCATTATTAATATGATCTGCCCCAGGCTACTGTGTGTGGACTGTTTCTGTGTGGCCAAGAATTTGTTTGTATTTTGCAAAAATCAAATTCTGCTGGATGATGCAGGTTAGAATGATCATAACACCACAGTTATATAACATCTGTTCTCTCTCACTGGCAGCCTTTTTTAGTGACACTAAAGACCGAGGCCCTCCAGTGCAGTCACAGACATGGAGAAGTGGAGAGAAGGTCCCCTCTGGGCAGACACATTACCTGAGGGCATTTGAAAAAGCCCCTCAGGTGCAGACCCAGGCTCTTCGAGATTTTGAGAAGGTAAGTCCCATGGGTGGGTAATTGCTATCCCAAAGAGAAGAAATACCTTGGGGGCAGCAGTGATGTCTTAATAAAATATGATCCGTGGCTTGCGGGCATTCTTAACATAATGGTGTCTCTTTTATGAGCACGTGTCCCAATAAGCATCTGCACTATGAGCCATGTGCTATGTGCTGTGGTTTGTGGGCAATTGCCTGTACTGGTGATTCTGCTGCCTTATGGTTTTTATCCCTGGTTTGCTTCTCATGAGTTCAGGAAGTTTAAATGGCATCTGGGAACCTAGTCCACTGGGCTGGCAGCATGTTCTCTGTAGCTGGCGTGGACGACTCTGCATATCTGGATGCTCTCTGTGGTGTGAGGTGGCTCAGCCACAGCCATTTGCTTCTCAATGAGAGTCTGCCATCACGGCTGGAAACTCCTGATTCAACTCTCGAAGTGCTCTGTGTCTTGATATGTTTATCCTTAGATTTGGCGGAGGCACGTTACTGATAATGTAATACAGGTCCCCAGGTCCCTGTACCCTGGATTGGTCCCAGGGAGGCTGTACCGTAGAACTCATGTACTGGCACTTGTATAGCCTGCAAAGAGCACCCAGGTTTTCTTACACCTGTGTGCTAAAAATAGCAGTAGCTCTTTGGTGCCCCCTGGGGGTTACCCAGGCATCAGGAGGCACCGTGTAAATATATTTTGAGGTACGTGGGTTTCTTTTATTCTTGAATTGACAGCTTTTGACTTAAAATAATAAAGTTCTGTTTCCAAAGCAGGGTCGATAAAGCAGTGTTGACATGGGCTTACCCCATCTTCCCTCAGTTTGTAAATAGAAATGTTTCACTAGGACCTAAAGTGCATCCTGCCAGATATTCCTGTGGACAGAGAAGATGCTCCATATCATGTGTGTCTGGGAATCAAACAGCCTATTCTTGGCCTTCTTTTGTTTTCACAGAGTTGTCATGGATACTGGTGGGTTGTTTCTCTTTTTTTTACTACACAGAGAGTTTGCAGGAATATTAAGAGGTTTTTGAAGAAGAAACCTCTGAACAGCTGTGGTGCTGGCAGTGGGGGTGGGGCTGGTAACACCCCAGCGCCCTCCTCTTTCTTCACCTTCAGAGTCTCCTCCAACACAGAAGGGGTGGTGGAGCTGCTGCTCCCCTCAGAGCTCTCTGGGTGGGGTGCTCTCTGAAAGCCAGTCTGCCTGCGCCTTCCTTTTGGCTGAGAGCTGGCTGGGAACTTAGAAGTGAGGAATGTCACCTCCACTGAGAGAATGAGTAGCCGGATGCTGCGGGGAGAGGGAAAATAAAAGGTTTGAGTTGGTGACAGCAGAGGTCACCTGACTGTCAGGTGTGGAGCTTCAAGTCTTTTTCTATTAGCATCCAGATCTAATATCTCTGATTAGTTTTTCCTTCTCAATGCTGGGAACCACTGACAGAAAGACCACACTCGGACAGAGAGAAAAGGCCAATAGGAAATACAGGGTCTGGCACAAATAATACCCCTATTTTTACTACAAAAGCATAACGATGTAATTCTGTAACATAAAAATATCACACTCAAGCACACCGTATGACATTTTAGGTGAAGCATTCAAATTCAAACTATAAGTTATTACACTCATAGTATTACCCTACCAACCGCACTTAAGCAGGCCTTACTTCTGCCAAACCCTGTATTCTAAATCTCCCTCCCTTATGTGTCCAGCAGTAAATAAATAACAACAAGACTACGACACACTTTTTACCAGGGCTCAGGAATTGTGACTGTTTCAGGGTCAGAGAGTTCAGTACCGTTATCATAAATCCTGACAGGTTACTGGGTCAGAGAGATTTTTACATATAAATGGTGCTGAGAAAAACTCCTTCTGGCAGGCTTTCTCACTGATCACAGTACCCACTCCCCCCACCCCCACCCCCAGCGTGTCCGGGATGAGTGAGACCAGAGCAGCTCGTAGATGACGCTAGCTAACAGAACCTGATCACGTTCTGCGTGGCGGGTACTGTTTTGAGTGTGTGCAGCATTGCCTCATTTCATCCTCCTGACAACGCTGTGACGAAAGCGTGATTATCACCCGTTTATAAATGAGAAATAAAGACACAAAGAGTAACAACGGAACTTACCTAATGTCTCATAATGTGGGCCTGAACATGCTCATCATTTTTGTGACCTAAAACAGTGAGTACTTTCTAGGTTACGAGCTCAGCCAATGAAAATTTGGTGGTAATAGGACAGGGAGCCATTAGCTCCTCCTACTGAGATGAGAACGGAGTGCAAGTCTGTCTTCTCCCGGTAAACTGGAAGTCTACTTTTATCTCCTAATATTCTCCCTCACACTCCCCTTTATTCTGAATTGCTTGGAATTCAAAGCTGTGTATATTTCCCAATCTTTTTCTGCCTAGAATACCTTTTCCAATATTACCTGGTTAAAGCCTCCTCATCCTTCAAGATTCAGCTCAGGTGCCATTTTCTGGTTTGTTTGTTGTTTGTTGTTGTTGTTTAGGATGCCTTCCCTGGCTCTCCAGTCTTAAATTTATGCCTTGACTCTAAGATCTCCCAGAGTAGAAAACACCTCCTGCTCCTCCTTTGCTAGTCTCTAGGATCTGGCATAACGCCAGTGCATACTATGTGCTCAGCAAACATCCACCAACTAAACTCAACTCACTGAACTTGCATTTCCCCCAGCCTCTGCTCAGGATTCACTAAATGTATTCACAGGAAGTTGAGTGGCTCCAAGGAGGATTTTGGTGTATTAATTGAATGGTTAGGATAGGAAACTGCAAAGTAAAGAAAAGTACATTTGTTTTTAACAATGAGTTTAAAGAAAGACCATTTTTTACCCAAACTGCAATGATAAAATTATACAGCCAAGTAAGAGAAAGAAGCAGAGACCTTTTGAAATATTTGACAGGACTTAACTAAGAAGATCATTAATAGTAGCTAGTAATAATAAATGATGTTTATTGAGAATTTATTATACACTAGGCACTTTTCTAGATACTTAATGCATTTTATTTCAACTTTTTTCAGTTCATTTTCCTAATTATGACATAGATATTATTATATCCATTAGACCAGTAAAGAGACCAAGACTCAATTAGCTAAAGCTACACAGGTTTAAAGTGACAGAACGAGATAGCTCCAGTGATTTCCATGGCTTCTGGACAAATGAGAGGACTGTTCAGAGGAAGAGAGTTACCTTGGTGAAATGTGTGTAGTGTGGTTTTATATATAGAATCAAATGGCAGATTCTATAGAAAAGCTATGCCGAGGGGTAGGGGGCTTGCACTGCCCTCTCCTGTTTACCCATTTTTAAAAACAATGTTTCTTTGACATGAAAATGCAGGCACAACCAGCTGCAGTGTTTACCTAATTACACTCCGAAGCCAGCTTTCCCTGGTGGTCTGAATCCAACCACAGTGAGTCAGCCTGGCGGGGCCCCCACCCAACCTGGGAAATTTTTCCACTTGACTCTTGAAATCTGTAGCGGGGGAAACAAGTCCTCAGAGGGACTTTTCTGCCTTTCTGAGATCTGAATTCTCCCGGTCTGGGTTTCCTGTTCTGGTTCAGGTGAATCTGGATCGTGTCACTGATGTCTTTAGATCCAGCAGTTTCAGTGCTTCTTGAGTGTTTCTATCTAGTTGCAGCCTTGGAAAATGAATGCTACCCGTGAAGTGCATTTTTATTAAAAAACAAACAAACAAACGTCATTTATGCTCCCCAGACCTCAGTGCCCCAGCCATACTGATTTTGTTTTCACTGGTGTCTGAGGCATTCACAGAATTTAGATGAGAAGGGGAGGGGGAATCCTGAACTTTGAGCAATAATCCAGACAGAAGTTTCTTCTTTGAAAACATGGCTTTTCAGAGGGATTCCATGCCATCATTCCACAGAATTTCAGAAGTGTTTTCATTCCTGAGCAGTATTGTCAGATAGGTATCAACACAATCGTTTTTCTTAACTATGAATGAAATGAATGATTCTGAGCGTTGTAGGAGGGTACGGAGACGCATACCAGGTACCATTCTTAAAGAGTGTACAGTCCGATTGGGGCATGTGAAATTTAAGTCACGTAGGATTTAATTTAAATAGCAGCTGAGGCAACAGCAAAAGAGATCTCACAAGATTAGAGTATTTGCCAAGCAAATGTATGTCTTTAAAACCTAAATCTTAGAAAAATATTAAAAACTTGTGTTCATATATACATATGTGAACATCTCTTCTTCGCTGTATGAAGAAAGCTCTATCTTCCTTCTGTGGACCTTGAGGAATTTCATTCCAGTAATAATTTCCATTCCAAAAATAAATTTTTTAAATAGCAACAAAATAATGATACCAATGACTATTTATTGAGGGCTTATCGTGTGCTGGGCTCTATGGGTGCACTTGACTTGTATTATCTTATTCAGTTCTTAGAACAGTCCACTGAGGTTAATACGCCCTTTATCTTGATTTGTGCAGAGAGGGACACTGAAGCTCGAAAAAGACCAGTGATTGCTAGGACCCGCGAGAGCCAGGATTTTCACAGGGGTCCAGGATTCAGAGCCTGAACTCTCAGCCACACTTTCATTGAGCCTTTCTGCAGACAGCTGATCCCCTTACTCATTTCACTGTGTATCCACTTGTCCACTCAGTGTGTGGGGGCATCCTGTGTGCCAGGCCTCGTTCTAGCTGTTAAATACACAGTGATCGAGTATGAATGTCTTTTAAAAAATGCGTGTTCAGGAATAAATGTTTATTTCAGTATTTTTGTACTAAATAAACGTTAGAAATCTTGTTATCCATCACAGTGAGGGTTGATTATCTCAGATGTGGTATATATATAAGCAGAACATCATAGGAGGATGTTCATAACAATTTAAGATGAAATACCAAAACAATAACAATTTGACTGAATATTACATAAAATACGACCTCATTTTTAAGGGAGGAAAAAAATAGAACCATCTGAAGGTTCTATACACCAAAATATTAATAGTGATTATGTCTGGGTGATGGGATTAGCCATGATTTTTGCCTTCTTTGTAGCTTTCCGTATTATCTAAATTTTTTTTATCCTCACCTGAGGACATTTTCATTTGGTTTTTTGGAGAGACAGAGGAAGGGAGGGAGAGAAACACTGATGCAAGAGAAGCATTGATTGGTTGCCTTCTAATGCACCCAGACCAGGGATCTACTCTGGGAGGTGGGGGTGGGGTACAGTTGGGGAAAGGTTGCAAGCACCTGTGCCCAGACTGGGGATGAACTCACAACCTAGGTAATATGGCCTGACTGGGAATTGAACCTGCAACCTTTCAGTTATGGAACGATGCTCCAACCACTGAGCCACACTGGCTGGGGCTATATTATCTGAATTTTTAATAATGTATTCATTTTATTCATCTAACCATTCAACAGATCTTTCTAAAGTGCCTACTATGTACAATATAATGTCTTAAGTAGGGAAAATACAATAGTGCATATGCAAATGTGGTTTCTGCCTTCATAGAGTTTACAAATTAGCCAATTATAATGGGATATAATCATTGTGATAGAAGTAAAGAGATACATAATCCATCACTGGGACTAATAACTCAGTCTGAAGGGGTGGGAAGATTCAGGGATACTTCTTTCTAGGAAACTATGTCTAACTGAGGACCTGAAGGAAGAAAATAAGTATTAGCCGCTGATAGGGGCTGGGAGTGGGGCAATGAAGAACGTTCCTTGCAAAGGAAACAGCGCGAATCGAGATCCAGATGAGAGGAAGCACTGTAGTGAGGTCATTCGTCTTAAATGGTGCACGCTGGGAATGCGGAGCAGAGTTGAGACTGCAGGAGAGAGGGAAGCCTCGTACAGGACCTTGTAAGTTATGTAAAAGGTTTTAAATTTTATCAGAGCTCTATGGGGAGCCATTGAAAGCATTTAAATAGGGAGGTGACCTGATCAGCTTTTTCTTTTAGAAACACCTCTTTAACTTCTGTATGGACTCTGGATGGGAGGAGTCAAGTCCTCAGAGGGCAGTTATGGGGGCTGTAGCAGCAGTCCAGACCGAGGCTGCTGGTGATGGCAGTGTAGGAGTGAGAGAAATGGACAGGTGAAAGAGAGATTTCAGAAGCAGAAGTGATAAGACTGAGCAATTGATTGGATGTATCACCGGTGATGCAGAAGAAGCCCAAATATGACCTACCACCAATTCATTTCTCCATTCCCAGCTGGTTTGTTATCTGTTGTAAACTTCCAAAGTACCTTGCTCTTCTTCCTTAATAACATGATTTGTTTGTTCAAAGTCTCTCTTTTCCGCTAGAATCTGAGCTCCATTATGGCAGAGGTTTATCTTGTTCACTACTGAATATAGTGGTTAGCACAATGCCTAGTTATAGAAGGCATGCCTTTTACTTTTTTATTGTGTTTTGGATGAATGAATGATCTCAAGCTTTCTCACTTGGGCCACTACTAGGTGATACCATTCACTGAGAAAGAGAACAACTAGAGCAGACACATGTAGTTTTTAAATAATCATTAAAACAACAGCCACAGAGACCAAAAGCCAGTAAAGCGATTTTCATTTTTGGAGCAGAATTAAGGAGATCCTTCTGTTCTTAAGGAACTCTAAATCTAATTGGCATGACAGTCAAACAGATAATCCCAATAGTAGGAAGCACTCAGGAGGGGCCCTAACCAGTTCAGCTGGAGGATCAGAGAGGCTTTCTTTAGTAGGTGCTGTCTAAATCAATGTGTTAAGGGCAAGGGGAAGATGGTTCAGTCAGAGCTGAGTGGGTGGTGAAGGGGAATGACTTTTCAGGCTAACGCTGATACCCGGGACAAACCCTGGAAGCAGCAGAGAGAACGCAGAAATAGGAGGCTTTTTGCCAAGGCTGGAGCACTAGAGCGCTGCTGAGTTCAAGTTGGCAGAGTCCCCCCTCCCCACCCCTGCTCCTGCTCAGAGCCTTATTGTTGCAACCATGGTCCTTCGTGGTACACTGCGAACTCTTAGCGCTTGTGCCTAGAGCAGACTCAGTTTCCTGAGGTTGAAGTTGGCTTCTTTCCTAGAGAAGTATAGAGAAAGGTTTATTGAAAGACCTGGAAAAACAGGTGAGGCCATAAGTACGCGTTCCCCCTGCATCCTAGAAGCTCAGCAAATAATCTTCCTGGGTTGAGCCACTTGCAAACAAACACCAGGTTCTGCTGGTGTTGATGGAGCCAAACTGATGGAGACGCTGGTTTAGAGCCTAAGGGTCCCTGGGAGCTGCCAGCAGCAGTGCAGCCCAGCTGCCCTTCCTGCCGTGGAGGGCACGTAGCTGTCTCTGACAGCACTGTTTCTGGCTGGGCCGTGTATTTTTGGTAGTCAGGGAAGTTGTTACTGTTTTGTTTTGGTTTTATATAGTCCATGGTGCTCTAATGTGATGATGACGACGGCACCTTGTTATTCTAGGATTGGGGGTGGTGTGGGTGTGTATCTGCTCGGGGGCGGGTGGTGGGGGGAGGCAGCAGGAACATCATCTGAGCCCCTGTCCTTTGTCCACGTGGTGATGCTGCCCGAGACAGGGCTATTTATTGACCTGATGTAATAGCTCTGTTGTTAGCTCTCTTGTCATCAGGCCAGTTATTTCAAGAAAAGGCTGTGGGTATCAGTTTGCTTCTGAATTTTAGGGGAGGAAATGGAATGAAATGATTAATACTGTAGTATTTAAGACTCTGAAACTTCAGGAATTATGTTGAAATTTCAGAAACAGGGTTGCAGAAGAAAGATTTATTATGCAACACGAAAGAAAAAAGGGTCTTTGTAGGATCTGCAGTCTGCTTTTTGAAGCAGGCATCCACACTTGACTTCTGGAACACAGGGCAGAAACCCTGGGTGGAAGTGAAAGGGGTGATGAGTGGAAGACCGAGTTCATTGACTTTGTTGACACTTTCCTTGTTAGAATGCTCTGCAAAAGTTATGCATATTCTCCGGGATAGCCTAAGGAGTATGTTTTTCCTGTATTAAAACAGAGTAGATCATATGTTTTCTTTCTGTTTCATCTGAGGATTGTGACAAAACCTTAACTTGATAAAACGTAGTAACCCATAAGTTTTCGATATTGAGGGCCATTCAAAGGACACCTCATCAAGCCTTTATGTCAGGGTTCCCTAATCTGAGCAGGACCAATATACGGAACATTTTGAAATGATCAGTTCTAAAACACTTGCTTTTTACTAAGTTGAATTGAATTTAACTTTAACTGAAACTTTATCATTAAAAATCCTTTGTAAAAGGCAAAGGACTGGGCAAGTTACTCCTCTTGGCTTGGGTTTCTTTCTTCTTCTTAAAATAACAGCTGTGCTAAAATATAATTTACATACCATAAAGTGTACAAGTCTGTGGTTTTAGTATATCCATTGAGTTGTGTGACAATTGCCACCATCTAGTTGCAGAACATTTTTTCCACCCCAGGAAAACCTTGTACCCATTAGCAGTCATTCCCTGTTCCCCCTCTACCCAGCTCCTGACATCCATCCATCACTTTCTCTCTCTCTGACTTTCCTGTTTCTGAACATGTCATATAAATGGAATCATATGATATGTGGCTTTTTGCCTGTTTTTTTTTTCACATTGGTATAATGTTTTGAAGGCTCATCCATGGTGTAGCATGTATCATTTCATTTTTTTTCCATAGCTGAATAAGATTCCATCGCATTGATATACTAAACTTTGTATATTCATTCCTCAGTTGGTGAAGATTTGTAATGTTTCTACTTTTTGGCTGTTATGATCATTCATAGACAAGAATCTATATAGATACATGTTTTCAACTTTCTTGGATGCCTAAGTAGGAGTAAAGTTGCTAGATCATATGTTTAACCTTTTGAATACCTACTTTGGTTTATTCATCTTGAAAATGGAGAAAATTATATTTTATAAAGGTTCAAGTAGTCAGATCCTCCAGGGTCACAAGGAAGATTATTTACAGTGAATGATACTTTTTAAAAAGATCCTTCAGGGACTTGGGGTAGAAGTGGAAGTCCTTTGTCAGTCACAAGGTAATCCCATGTTCATCTAGCATCATGATTAAGGCCCTGAGGAGGATGTAATTATATCCAATTAATTTTGTAAGACAAGCCCAAGTCATTCGAAACAACCAGGAGTTGAATTTTTGTATTCCTGCATCCAAGAATTTATCAGAAAAGCACAGGGACTCCCAGACACATAGATATAAATAAAATATTTGTATTTGAAACATACCATCCCCTTCCTTCTCCCTACCCCGTTCCTCCTGTCTACCCCTTTCCTCCGTTCCACAACAAGCTGGGTCTCTGGGTTTGATTCCACTGGATGCTAAAGATCAGGAAATACTGTCCATTTGCGTGCTCTTTCCACAGAGCTGTTTTGAAAATATGACAGTTGGCAAAGTTATGGGTTGAAGAGTCTTTTGGGGGCCATCCTTGAATCCCAGTCATCATTGCTGCTTTTGTCTTAGAAATATGTCCTTTATACTCACTCATCTCCTTTTTTAATTTTTGCACAAGGCAGCTCGAGCTGTCAGCCTGAATTGCCCGCTATCTTTAGGGTTCAGCTTTGGAGAGCTGATCGGGTATTCTGAGATTCTTCAAAGAATTATAGCTCTGTCATTGGTGCCTCTTCTGGTAGTATTGTTTTTGTGAAAAAAATATGTTTCCAACATAGAATCTCAAGACAGCTAGGATCCTAAAAGTTTTTTAGAGCTAACTACTCCTAGGTTATACGTGAAGACTTTCAACAAAACTCCCAGCCAAGATGGAGGCATAGGTAGATACACTCTGCCTCCCCCCACAGCCAAAAGAAAGACAGCAAGTTTAAAAACAAAAAATAACTAGAACTGACAGAGAATCGAACTGTGTGGAAGTCCGACAACCAAGGGGTTAAAGAAGAAACATTCATTCAGACTGGTAAGAGGGGCAGAGATGGGCAGCCAGGGTGGAGAGGAGACATGGCAAGACAGCAGTGGCTGGAGGACTGGGTGGGTAAAATGGTAAGTGGCAGACAGGGTGGTCCTACACTTGTGTGTGAGACAGACCCCGCAACCCGGGGTTCCAGCATGGGGAAATAAAGCCTCAAAACTTCTGGCTATAAAAATATGTGGGTGTTGTGGCAGTGGGAGAAACTCCCAGCCTCACAAGAGAATTTTCCTGGATAGATCCACAGGGTCCTAGAACATGCAGAGACCCACTCACCCGAGAATCAGCACCGGAAGGCCCAATTTGCTTGTGGGTAATGGAGGAAGTAACTGAAAGCCCACCGACAGCCGAGCAAATGGCATTGTTCCCTCTTGAACCCCTCCCCCACAGACAGTGCCACAATGCAGCTAGTGGGTTGCCCCACCCTGGTAAATATTGAAGAGCCCCCTTAAACATAACAGGCTGCTGAGACCAAAAAATATGGCCCAAATGAAAGAACAGATCAAAGCTCCAAAAACAGAATTAAGCAATGAAGAGCTAGCCAACCTATCAGATACAAAGTTCAAAACACTGGTAATCAGGATGCTCACAGAAATGGTTGAGTATGGTCACAAAATTGAGGAAAAAGTGAAAGCTCTGCAAAGTGAAATAAAGCAAAATATACAGGGAACCAACAGTGAAGGGAAGGAAGCTGGGACTATAATCAATGATCTGGACCAGAATGAAGAAATAAACATTCAACCAGAACAGAATGGAGAAACAAGAATTCAAAAAAAAATGAAGAGAGGCTTAGGAACCTCCGGGACAACTTGAAACATTCCAATAGCCGAATCATTGGGGTGTAAGAAAGAGAACAAGAGCAAGATATTAAAAACTCACTTGAAAAAATAATGAAGGAGAACCCCAATCTGGCAAAGGTAATAGACTTCCAGGAAGTCCAGGAAGCTCAGAAAGTCCCAAAGAAGTAGGACCCAAGGAAGCACACACCAAGGCACATCATAATTACATTACCCAAGATAAGGGGAGAATCTTAAAAGCAGAAAGAAGAAAGGAGAGTTACCTAAGAAGGAGTGCCCATAAGACTGTCCTCCAGTTTCTCAAAAGAAACCTTGCAGGCAAGAAGGGGCTAGAAAGAAGTGTTACAAGTCATGAAAGGCAAGAACCTACATCCAAGATTACTCTATCCAGCAAAGCTCTCATTTAGAATGAAAGGGCAGATAAAGTGCTTCCCAGATAAGGTCAAGTTAAAGGAGTTTATCATCACCAAGCCCTTATTATATGAAATGTTAAAGGGACTTGTCTAAGAAAAAGAAGATAAAAAATATGAACAGTAAAATGACAACAAACTCACAACTATCAACAACTGAACCTAAAAACAAAAACAAACTAAGCAAACAATTAGAACAGGAACAGAATCACAGAAATGGACATCACATGGAAGGTTATCAGCGGGGAGAGGGCAGGGAGGAGAATGGGGATAAAGGTACAGGGAATAAGAAGCATAAATGGTCAGTACAAAATAGACAGGCAGAGGATTTACTATAAGAATAGTATAGGAAATGGAGAAGCCAAAGAACTTACATGTATGACTCATGGCCATGAGGTAAGGAGAGGAATGCTGGTGGGAAGTGGGGTGCAGGGCAGAGGGGAATAAAAGGGAGAACAAAATCGGACAACTGTAATAGCATAATCAATAAAAAATACTTAAAAAAAGATCTTAAATCATATCCTCGACAAGAGGTTCTTTAAGGTTTCCGTTGTATCCCTTTTGTGACAGGAAATTCACTCTCTCATAATGTACGTCCTCGATAAACATATGAGTAGGAACGCGTGGGTGGAGCGTGGCGGTAAGTTCACTGCATCCAGTTCTACTAGCGAGTTCATCCTTGCATCTAATTGATGAATACCTCCCTATAATTTCTTGTTTTGTTCCCTTCTAAATAGTTTTTTTAAAAATTAGGAGCTATTTTACAAACAACGGGAATGTACAAAGAGTAATAAAATACTGTCCATGTATCCAGTATCTAAATTTTACCAAATATTATTTTCACTCTTTGCTGCAGATTAAAAAACAAACATTAGCATTTCGGATACATTTACAAGCTTCTTAGTAGCCTGCCCAGATCTGTCTCCGAACTTCTTTTCTACAGTTAATTATTTGTAAGTAATTTTCCAAAGTTACACAATTAGAAAACAGCAGAGCTTGGATTTGAACCGAGGTCTCCTTGGTTCAGAAGCTTTTGCTCTTTCTGCAATGCCCAGCTACTTCACCTAGATAAATATGCATAATAGTGATAACATTTATTGCCTATTTGTAAATGTAGTAGGTACAATGTTAGAGGTTGTTTAAAACACTATTCTCCTGTTCCTCTGTTTATTATGTTATTTAAGAATATTTTTCACAAAATGTAAAGATGTGAATTATCACAGATATCAAACTAGTAGAGTTTAAGCTGTGAAGTGTTGCTGTATTTGAAGGCAATGTGCCAATTAAGATAGCAATCATTTTTAGTTGAGTTGAACTTTATTTTTAGGAGAGAGAGTGGTAAGAGATAAATATGTTTTCAAGAATTTCCATTCAGAAACCTGTCTGGGGGTCTGAATATGATTAGGCAAATATGAAACTGAGTTTCTTGTAAAGGTTGACTTGACAGTTGTTTATTATGTTAATGGAGCATGACGTACAGCAGCTGGGTGGTAATCCTCCCACTATTGTTGGTTGATTGAGTCCCTATCAAAGTCTTACTCCCAGTTTGAGCTAATACATTAAGAAGCAGTAGGTCCTGGCTGAGTAGGGCTGTTGGTTAGAGCATCTTCCCAGTACACCAAGGTTGGGGGTTTGATCCCAGGTCAGGGCACATACAAAGAGCAACCAATGAATACATAAATAAGTGGAACACAAATCAGTGGGTTTTTTTCCTCTCTCTCAAAAAATAAAAACATGAAGAAGAAGCAGTGGGAAGAAGAAATTAAGGAAAGAGTAGAGGAGAGTCATTACTGTTTGAAAAAACATTTTGAGGGAAGAATAAAGATTTTCGATGCACTGTGAAAAAGGAAGAACAAAGATAGAAGCACTAAAACCTTGCTCAAGAACCCACAGTGTTTATTTCCTAAGTAATTAAGAGTTTACAAAGACACATAGGCCTGGCCCCTGCCCACGAGAGGCCCTGATTTACTAGGGCTAGTGTGCGTCCTAGGTATGTGCACTTTTGTTTATTAAAGCTACAAAAAACGAACACAAGCAACCACGAACCAAACATTCATCCTAGTAAGCAGTTCCTGGCCCTCCCACACTGCCTTTCTCCTCGCCCTTTGTCCAAATTGAGAGCCAGGATGTTCCTGGAGGAACAACTCAGGCTCTGGAACCCTGATTTTCCAGACCTCCCGAAAAAGGTTCTTCCCTTCCCATCCTCTCTGTTCCTCCGTTATAGGACAGTACGTGCCCTCTCAGCCCAGTTGGCTCCCTGCACCTCTGCTACAGTTCCACCCGCTGGATCGCCTCGTATTTTCCCACCCAGCCTCGCCAAACTCGCTTCATCCTTTAAGGAGATCTGAGAGGCCGGTTCTCCGTGGAACCTTCTGACAGCTCTCCTTCCTAATTTCTACAGTTTTTACTGTATGTGTAGTTCATACTGTCTTTCAGTTGTAATTTGTCATATGTTATGTCCCATGTTTTTATAATCTTATACAAAGTTCAGTTTCTGCATTGGGTATTGAAATTAGTCTGTTAGAATAACTTATTTTACTTATAACCTTTTTATAAAGAAGAAGGCCTTTGGATATGCTCTTCATCCTGAAACACCCCTATAATTTAGTATACAGACTGGGTTCTTTTAGGGTTAAATCTGGTGAGGTCAAAGTCAGTAGATTAATGCTTCACCATTCTTTTACCCAACAAATACTTATTGACACCTACTGTGTACCAGGTACCACTCTAGGTACTGGTGATACAGCAGTAAACAAACCAGGCAAAAATCCTGGAGTTTACATGCTAGCGGGAAGAACTAGACAAGAAACAAAATAGAAAGGTATATAAAATGTATTTTTATTTTTTAAAGATTTTATTTATTTATTTCTTTTTAGAGAGAGAAAAGGGAGGGAGAAAGAGAGGAAGAGAAACATTGATGTATGATGTGTGAATGATACATTGATCAGTTGCCTCTCTCATGCCCTCAACTGGGGACCTGGCCTGCAACTCAGGCATGTGCCCTGACTGGGAGTCGAACTGGCGACTTTTTGGTTCACAGGCTGGTGCTCAATCCACTGAGCCACACACCAGCCAGGGCAGGTAAACATATTTTAGATGATGACTGTGCTATGGAAGAAAAAAAAACCAATGCAGATATGGAGTGCTGAGGTGAGGCTTACAGTGGGTTACAGTTTTAAATATCTAAAGAAAGAGCATACCACACAGAGGATTAAGGAGCTCAAAGGCTCTGAGGAGGGAGGCTGTTTACTGTGTTTGAGAAACAGCTAAGAGAAACAGCATGGCTGGCACAGAATGTGTAGGGGGAGAGGGGGAGGAAACAAGTAAAAGACAAAGTGAGGAGAGATGAGGGCCTTGGGCCTTATGGGCTAATGAAACAATTCAGCATTTCACTCTAATTTTTTTTTTTAGATGGAACGCCAATGGGAGTTTCCAGCAGAGGAGTAATCTGTCTTATTTTAAACATATCACTGTGACTGCTGAGCTAAAAACAGATTATAGGGGAGCGAGGGTGGGAGAAGGGACACCCATGAGAGGGCGATTCAGATAATTTAGGAGAGAGATCATAGTATCTTGGCCCAGAGTGGTACAGGTGCCGGTGCTAGTGGTGAAATAGTTGGAGTTTGTAAATACAGATAGATACATTGAAACTAGAAATAATAAGAATTACAGACAGATGAGATGATATATATGAGAAAAAAGAAACAAGAATACACTCAACGGTTTTAACCCAAGCAACTGCAAGTGTTGAGTCATTATAGATTGAAGTGGGGTTCAGTGAGGGAGGAGCAGACTCGCTGGGCAAGACCAGGAGTTCAGTTTTAGACATCACAAGTACGAGATGTCTGTATTCAAGTGGAAATCTCTACTGGAGGTTAGATATAGACTGGGGTTCAGGACAAAGGTCAAGATGGGCATATAGACCTAGAAATTTAAGTGAACAGAACATTTCTACAGTAATCATTCTAGCAAATGTATCTTTGGGACTATTGGAACAAACCTTTCTACATTATTGGCAATTTGTGCTGCTAGCCTGTATAAACAAGCTAGCCCATATAACAAATGTAATTAGTAAAAATGTGAAATATATTGAACGTGCCTGTTCATCAATTCAACAAATATTTAGGGAGTCCTTCCTAATACTATGTGATGAGAATACACAGGCACAAAATGCGTCCCCAGCACATTCTGGTCTGGTTGAGGTGGTTGTTAAACAGGCTGTAGAGGGGACGAAAGTTACTAGAGAGGCCTTCTTGGCTGTAGTGGGAGTGAAACAAAAGTAGAAAGACATTTACTGTAAGTCGTTCCTTGGACAGCTTACAGACTAGTTGGAGAAACAGAAATACACATGTTAAATATTTGGAAAAGGTGTGCATGACCCTTCAAGACAACAGAAAAGCAGTATCATGAGGCAGCATGCGAACACTTGCCAAATGCAAACATTTATCTTAGGAGCTCAAAAGAAGAGGAAATCTTCCCAGGCTGGGGTAGCAGGGACTACTTTGTTAGGATGGGATTCGAATTAGGGACTGCAGAGTGAGGCAGGGTATATTGAGGGAGTGGGATGGGTTTTTTCCCTTTCGTTCTGAGAGGGATGAGATGCCTGATAAGGGTTTTAAGTAAGAGAGATGACAGGGTGAGGTCTGAGTTTTGAAGACATCAAAACTGTAATTACACACAGACCTACAATTTAAGAATAGTATAGAAAATAGTTAAGAATAGTATAGGAAATGGGGAAGCCAAAGAACTTACATGTACGACCCATGGACATGAACTAAGTGGGTGGGGGAATGCTGGTGGCAGAGGGGTACAGGGCGGAGGGGAATAAAGGGGAGAAAAAAGTGAGACCACTATAATAGCATAATCAATAAAACATATTTTAAAAACTATAACACAGAGAACAGATGACTGGAGTGAATCTGGCAGATCTGAAACAAGACTGTTGGAAATGTTTCCACTATGGGGTTTGCTGTGAGATTGGGACATTGAACCCAAACTATCTAGCAAAGTGTATGGAATGTAGACTTGGTTGGAGATTTGGGGGTTGTTTAGGAGGCAAAAGTGATAGTGCCTTTAAAAGTGGATAAAATCTCAAAGGGAGAAAATATAAAGGACAAAATGGAAGGGTAAGAACTAACCATCATTTAAGAATTTACTTTAGAGAGCAGCACAAGTCAGAAAAGGAGCCAGAGAGAAGGACAAGAGATCACAGGGCAGAGGAGGAAAGGGGCAATAATGTGCAGAAAGAGCTGTCCAGGCTGGTGAAGAACACCCTGCATTATGCAGTTTTACTTTTCATAAAGCGTTTATTAAGTTATCTCACTTGATAAAAAAATCCAAGTAGACCTGAAAACATTATCAAACACTAATCACAAATCTTGCACCCTGGTTCCTCTTGTGCAGAATGAAGGTGATAATAACTAAGTTATTCCTCTAGGAACTTAGACCAATAAAATGCCTTAAAAACCACTTCATTTTACAAATGAGGACAGTTAGGCCTCTGGAGAAGTGTCCTAAGGTCATAGGACTATTTAGTAACAGAGCTGGAATCAGAAAAGGATCTTCTTGATTTTTAATTTAGACTTTTCCTCACGCTCAGCCTAAAATGACATTCATTTGTTCTGAGCATTGACTTAGTGAAAATAACTAAATGAATTTTCAACATCTACATTTTTTTGGATGTTAACCTCATATCTTTTTTTGGTGAGGGGATGTTAACTAAATGTCTACATTTTTTTTATGATGAATATTTTGTCTTAAGTTGTCAACAGTCTATGGTAAAAAAAAAAAGTGAGTTGACTACTTATAATTCAGACTCATTCGAGAGACTGCTTGGTTCTAATTATGCCCTCCTGAGGCCACTCTGTCCACTCAAAGACATAAACTCTTTATGTCTTTCAAAGCAAAGGGCAAGTGCAACTCTGAATGCAGCTTCCTGTCATCAGCTCAGTAAGAATTAATCACTTTGTCTTCTGGGTTCCCATGGATTTCAGTGCTTTTCAAACTTGAGGTTGAAGAATCAGTGTGGCATGACATCGGTTCAGTGGGCCACCCCAGGAAGAGAAATGAGACTCCATAACATCAGCCTGCATCACATGTAGTGACAGTGACATTATTTTGTGGAACTTCCACTTCACTTCTGCACGTGCTAGACTGCAGTGTAAAATGTAAAAAGTGTGACTGACGCAAGCCTGGAGGGGTGTGTTGTAAAACGTGCACCTATATCTGGGTAGTGCTTTGAGGGTTGGGACTGTCTTCACCTTCGTGTCCCTCATGCCCAGCGTCCTACCTGGTGGGGACGCAGGAGATGTTGCTCGGAGTCATTATGAACAGTTAAGAAAGAATTAGAAGAATGAAGAGCAGGTAGGCTGGGGAGAAATCGAGAACTTGAATTAAGTATAAACTTCTCAGTCTCCTTTACTGTGGATGTTAACATTAATTTGTTTCAAGTAACTACTGACTGCAACCAAGAACCTGAGTCTGGCGTGTGTGTCTCCCCGTCAGTCACTTTCCGTGTCCTGTGTGATGTGGTATAAATAACACTTCCTGCTAACATTGCAGCTGTCATTCAAGGATCTTAAATTGCTTTAGGAGCAGGATCTGGTGGCGAGTGCCTGGCTCCACTTGGCAGGTGCCTGAGTTAAGAACCAGGGACTGGCCGAAATCTCTGGGCTCCAGGCTGACGCCTCCCTCCCTCCTTCCCCTCCCCCGCCTCTTTCCCTCATCCCTTGAGGGGAGGGGCCTTTGCGTTTTCTGAGCTTGCGTAACTGGTAAGCAGAACTTGTCAAGATTCCAGTGAACCAGAAGGGTTCGCTTTTTTCTCTGGTGTATATAGGGGAGCTCATGGTAATAAAGGCTATTGATTTAAGCACCTCTAGCATCGAAAAGTCAGGGCAAAAAAAACTGAGAAGGAACTGATTAAGGCTGAGCGTCCGGATCATCAAAGGATATTAGGGACCCCCCTAGCTAGTAGCCCTTTAAGATTTGCACCTGACAGAAAGGGGATATTTGACATGTGATCACCATTTGGTGTACGAGGGTTCTTTATTTCTTGCTTTTGGCCACATTCGGTTGAGTTTTATTATGCAAACCAGCCACCTGGGGCTTAAACACCGCCCCCAGCCCACCTACCCCCTTCGTTTCCCTGTCTTGTTTGAAACCCCACCATCTCCTTGAATTACTCCCGTTCCCCATTTCCTGGAAGCTTCTAGGGGTCACTCCCCTCTCTTTTCCGAGAAGCTGCTAACTGCCTGCAGTTGGACCTGGGAGGCTCTGGGAGGGTGGCAGCTCGGAGTCCTGGCCTGGAGTCAGGTTACACCACTTGTGTCTGAGTTCACGCAGCATGTTCCTCTGTCAGGGATTCCGCAAATATCTCGGGGAGGTAAAAAAGGAAAGTGCGCTGCGCTCCAGCACCCAGAGCAGTAAGCCCGGTCCCAGGTCCCCAAGACAGCACGAGCCACCCGGCCATGTCGCCGTAACCTCGCAAACCCCCGGCCACTCGCTTCATGCCGCGGTGCAGCCGCACCACGTTTCTGGGGTGAAGGGGTGACTGGGCAAGCTCCTCCCCATGGGTTGCCCACCATGTCTAATGGATATCGCACTCTGTCCCAGCACCTCAATGACCTGAAGAAGGAGAACTTCAGCCTCAAGCTGCGCATTTACTTCCTGGAGGAGCGTATGCAGCAGAAGTATGAGGCCAGCCGGGAGGACATCTACAGGCGGGTGAGTGCGGGCGCGCGGGCGCGGCTGGGGCAGCGCGTGGATATTCCGGGCTCTTCCTAGCTGTGTGGATGAGCGAGGGAGGTGGGTTCCGGGCCTGGACTGCTCACCTTGACGCCATATGACCTTGGACAAGCCCATGCCACTTACTTTGTGTCTGTTTTCTACTTCCTCTCTGTGAAGACAGGGAGCTGGAATAAATCAGAGGCTCTCAGACTCCCGTGTGGAACTTTGCAGAACAATCCAATTGCCTTAGGAGCTGGTTTAAGATGTAGATTCCAGCCTCACCCCCAGGGACTCTGACCTAGTAATGGGTGGGGAGTTTGGAAGTGTGCATTTTAAGACGAGCCCCACGGGTGACTCTGAGGCAGAAGTTGCCGGGTCACACACACCCATAGAGAAGGGCCCCTTCTAGCCCGGGCCCCAGGGAGGCAGAGAATGATGCTGTGGAGAAAAGGGCAGCAGCTCAGGGCATATCTGTTGCTAGAGAAACTCATGCTTGTTTGGGAAGATCGCTATGCAGATAAACTTTAAGACAGAATCTTAGGCATTTTCAGTCTTAGCAATAGGCAACCTTAAAATGAAGGAAAGGGGGAGGGGAAATGGTGGCTTCCCTGAGGGAGGGCTGTCTTGATTGACAGCTGAGTGGTTGGGGTGGGGAAGGGAGATGGAGGGAGTTGGCTGGGTTGAGGGTGAGATGAGACAGCACCTTTGTAAGAGGACTTCAGGCTGCGGGTTTCAAGGATTAAGCGTCCTAACTGGTTTCCACAATATTGGTCTCCACGGCCCTCTCAGTGTCCCGGCGGGCACTGAAGTGGCCTGAGTGACCTGGAGCTGGTCACCTCTGACTTTATCGTAGATTCTAAATCTCAGCTGTTGCCATCAGGAGACTACAACCATGATCATTGTCTGTGCCTGCTCGGGGAAGCATTACAGGCTGCTCGCTAGTATCTGGAGCAGAGGAGTGACTAGCGTATGTGAAACCCAAGTGATTATTTGGTAAATCAACTAATGTGAACAGCTAACCTGAGAGGATTTAGTTTTATTTTCTTTCTTTCCTGGATTTCTATGTTTTTATCGAAATTTTCCTGAAACTGTTCTACAGTTACCTTTCATCTTTTCTATGGGCTAGATGGCGATGTGCCTTAATGGAGCTGCTGGGTGTGGAGGAGGATATTGCCAAGGGACAGTTGGTGGCTCAGAGAGCTGGAGGGGGGGAGGCAGTATTCGCTCCTGGGTAGAAATAGTGGATGAATTCTGTTGCTGTGCAGAGAGAGGAGCATTTTTCCATGAACTGTCCCCAAAGCAAGGCAGAAAGAAAAGTAATTTCTTAGATGATGGGACTCATTTCATCTCCCCATCTGCTCTGCACTGGCTGGGGAGAGAGTCTCCAGTGCATCCGTTGGGTGGGGTGTGCAGAGGCACCATTGTTGTCCTGGAGAAGCAGGATGAAGATTCTAGGAGTTGCCCTGGCCAGGTTGCTCAGTTGGTTGGAGCGTCGTCCCCATACACCAAAAGGTTTTGGGTTCAGTCCCCAGTTAGGGCCAATACAGGCAGAGGTAACTGATCAATGTTTCTTTCTCTTAAAAAAAATAAATAAATAAAAGGTTGTAGGAGCTGCTGTGGGGAGGGGAGGGAGTGGTTACAAGACATTGTCATGTGCAGAGGTGACAATCATTTTGATAGACCCGTATTGCCACTAGTCCCATTTAGGAAGCAGACATGGCCCTGTCTCTTCTCAGTGTTAAGTACAGAGTAGTCAGGCAGCTACTGTCACCACTTGACTTGGTGTTCTCAAACCACTGTGTTCCTGTATTTCCCTTCTCACCAAATCTTTGTTCCTTCCACCTGTCACTTACTCATCCCATTTGCCAATGACTTGGGAAAAACTAAAGCCTTAAGTTAAAATGCTCTTATTTGGGAAACAGAACACATAAAGCCATGATTAATCACTAACTCCATAACTGGAATTATTCTCTCACACAACATAGTGATGAGGGATTGGTGGAAACCAGGGCCGTTTCATGCCGATGGAAGGACAAGGACCTAGAAAACCACCACATCAGGAGCCCTGGGCAACCAGGGCAGCTGGTCAAGTAATTTAACCTCTCTGGGCTTGTTGCAGCCCCTGCAGAACTGGCATTAAGAGCAGTGCACTCCACAACAGACTCTGAAAGTTATTTGTTGAGAGTGTGAATAAATAGCAACCATAAAGATTAACTAAAAAGATATCCAACCACTTCGTTAAACTTCATAGCTTCATACATATACAAAGGGGCACTAGTTATATGTCTGCTAGTAGTAACAGTTATTATGATATTTAAAAATGAGGAAGAGGTTTAGCTCTTTTAATCTCACCCTCAAATATTCCCATGAATGTGTTGTTATGAAAGGGGAGATCTCCCCACCCTACCCAGCTTCTTTAGTTCTTACAGCTGGACTAATTTACACAAAACTAGATCAACAGGAAAAAAAAATTTAATACATGTGTTTGAGAGAATCACCATATGATGCCCAGATCATAAAATGAGGCTCAGCCCTAACCAGTGTGGCTCAGTTGACTGGGCATCGTGCAGCAAAGTGAAAGGTTGCCGGTTCTATTCCCAGCCAGGGCACATGCCTGGGTTGCTGGTTTGGTCCCTGGTTGGGGCACATAAGTGAGGCAGCCAGTCAGTGTTTCTCACATCATTGCTTCTCACTCTCTCCTTTCCCCGTCCTTCCCTGCTCTCTAAAAATAAATAAATAAATAAATAAATAAATAAATAAATAAATAAATAAATAAAATCTTAAAAAAAAATAAAACGGGGCTCAAAGAAATTCTCAAACCAGGCATCTTTTCTTACTTTTTAAACAAAGAAACAATATCTGGGAGAAATTTACAGGTCAGAGAAAGTTGGTGTTCATTGGAAAGGAGTCTCTGCAAGGTTGGGTGTTCATCAAAGAGGAATTGAAATAAAATAGTATTAGAAACGCAGCAACAAGATTTGTTTACACAGATTTTTCAGTTCTGAGTTGTTTAACTCTAGTGATAAAGGGTGTCCAGGTGGGGAAGGACACCTTCCACCCAGGAGATTTTTTTTCTGCATTCTACTACACAGGGAGGGTCAAGGTGCCCTTCTGGTATCCGCTGCAACTTTAAGAGTTTCTCTTTTTAAAGCTGTTCAGAGAATTCAGAAATAATCAACTCATGCTAACCATGGACTAATAAAAGTATATTAAATTATACATAAAAATTGAGTCTGTGAGAGTGAGTAGTTTTCTGCTGAGTGTTTCAACCATCTTTTAAGCTTCAGTTTTTGTAAATAACTAAAAACAAACAGAATGAGATTACTTACCTTCAGCACAGAAAAACTGGTGCATGTACCTACCTGATTAGGTACCACTGCCCCCTCTTGGTAGCAAATAGTAATTGTAAGTTCAGTTTTTTGGGAAGACAATTTGGAACATGCAACCAAAGAGAGAAACCATTGCAGTACAGGTAGGTCCTGATTCTGGAGCAAAGTAAAGAGAGAAATTCTGTGACTGGCCCACAGCTGAGTATGGCCCTCCCCTGTGGAGAAGGGCTTGTTCACATTTCTGGGCTGCAGCTGCTCTGGGAAATACTTCTGGGTGGCAACTTGGTTGATTTCCTCATTGTTGATTATCTAATCCTGCATCTTCTCATTATAGCCAAGTGTGTGCCGCTAGAAACATGTTCAGCCCTGGAATTTATGAAATCCACTGCTGCGTGGTAAACACCCAGTCCCCAAACAACACAGAAAGACACCATCCACTGTGTTTTGCCTTATGATGACTACTTATTTGTTAAACTTCTGTGCATTATTATAAAGGTGCTTTTAAAAAGATTCTAGAATGGAATTTAAAATCTGACAGGGCCAGGTCCAATAACAAAAATATCCGGAGAAGCTGAAGGCTGTCTTCTGCAAAGTGGATGCGGTGGCTTCAGACAGGAGGTGCAAGAGTTGTGTTCCATTATTGTTGGGCCCGTAACCTTCCTGAGTCCTCGGAGCTGTGGTTTCTTATCTTGGAAATCAAATGATATTTTTCCTGGGCAAACTTTGAAGTTTATGCATAGCGTATTTATGCAGCTAGGTGTTTAAAATTGTGGTGAACAGACACCACTTGCCTACCAGATTTTCATCATTTCTACTATTCAGCTATCACTGGGCTTAGCAGCTTGCAGTTACGAACCAGACAGACCCGAGATGGAATCCCCGTTTACCACTTGCTCCCTGCGTTAACTCGGACAAAGACTAGTCTCTCTGACCTGAAGTGGGTGTTGTAACAGCACCTATCTTACAGGGTCTGGAGGAGGATTAAATAAACCAGTTGAAGTCAGTATGATGTCTATCACGTAGTAAGTCCTGAAAAAATATTTGCTCTTATTGTGACAAATTGAGAGATAACAGAATTATCCAGATAAGTTCAGTTACTGGACATATTTGATCTGGACCATTTTTTTAAGTTTTAAATTAGTTTCTTTGTCTTCAGGAGTGGGTTTGGGATCCTTTATGCTACTCATTTCAATTCTTCAGTCTAGTTTTCCCGTTTATGAAGAACACAGTGTGCAGTGCCCCTGTCGTAGCAGGTTTACGGTCACCCTCCAGCACAAGTTCTTCTTCCAAGACATAGATAAGAAAGGCTGGTTTTGCTAAACTTCTTGTTTTAAAAGAAAACATTGTATTTACTAGTGGTATGAGTCTTTTCCTTTTATAAAAATTATTATGACTGATCAGTTATAATTCAACATTTCTTATCATTTTGGTTTAGTACTTTCTGATGTAACTTGATCTGGTTCTAAATTCAGCTTTAAAAAGATTTTTCAAGCCCTGACCTGTGTGGCTTGGCTGTTGGGGTGGTGGCCCATGAAGTGAAAGGTCGCTGGTTTGACTCCCAGTCAAGGGCACATGCCTGGGTTTCGGATTCTGTCCTGGTCAGGACCTGAGCAAGAGTCAACTGATTGATATTTCTCTCTCACACCAATGTTTCTGTCTCTCTCTCTCACTCCCTCCCTTCCCCTCTCTCTAAAAATGAATAAACAAAATCTTAAAAATTTTTAAGACCTCTTTTTAAAATTGAGATAGATTGACATATTAATTTCAGGTATGCAAACATAATGATTCAATAAAAGTACGTATTGTGAAATGGTAACCACAGTAAGTCCAGTTAACATACACTGACACATATACTCACAGAGATCAGTTTTCTTGTGATGAAAACTTTTAAGATCTACTCTCTTTGTTATTTTATTATTATTATTATTATTATTATTACTATTATTTTGTCCACACTGATTTTCTTTAGTTCTAGTCTGATTTAGGCTAGGCTTTGGGCAATACAATGAGTAACGATATATATGAGTACACTGTTACTTCTGTACGCTGCTCTGTGCTGAGCACCCAGCAGTCCGTGAAGTGCCAAGGCGCTCGGTCAGGCTAAATGGCTTAGGAACCTTTACTTGAACCAACGGAAGGCAATTACAGAAAGATAGTGTCATTTTTAATTATTTTTAATCTTAACCCAAGGATATGTTTTTTATTTTTTTCTGAGTATATGTTTTTAAATTGATTTTAGAGAGAGAGGAATGGAGGGAGTGAGAGAGAGAGAGAACATTGTTGTGAGAGAGAACCAGTTATCAGTTGCCTCCCCATGAGCCCCGCCTAGGGAAAGAGCCTGAACCCTTTTTTTGGTGTACAGAGGATGCTCCAACCACCTGAGCAACCGGGCCAGGGCAGAAAGATAGTGTCTTTGAGGCAAATCTAAATGTAGGGACTCAAGTTCGGGACTCAATCAGAAAACCTGAATTCCGAGTCCACCTTTTCCTAGCGATGTCTTTGGCCGTGTCCACAACTTCTTTGAGCCTTAGTTTCCTAAAGCAGAGCCATGAATTCCTGTCCTGCCGTCCTCCCCTGTGTGGACTCCTGATGCGTGTTTTAATGTGTGAGATGTTAAATAAATGTAAAGGGTTATTAGTGTCCCGCTTACCTGGAGAGTGTGCACTTCTGAGATTATTCTCCAAAGTGCTGTTGCAGCTACTGTTGCAGTGAACGGTATTCTCATATTTGTTAGAGTTAACTATCTCTTATTTTTACAGTTGGATACCTTGTTTAACTAGCTGCTGAAATTTCTTTCCTCTATATTTTACTTATGTGAACTTAAAGAAATGTATATAGTAAGGAAGGGAGAAATATAAGTAACGAGAGAAAAATAAAAATTACTTTGGCTATGGTCATGGCTGGGGGCTCAGTTGGTTAGAGTATAGTCCTGATAATGCAAAGGTTGTGAGTTCAATCCCCGGTCAGGGCACATACAAGAATCAACCAGGGCACATACACAAATAAGCACAACAACAAACTAATGTTTCTTTCTCCCTCTCTTTCTTTCATCCTTTCTTTCTCTAAAATACATTTTAAAAATAAATGAATAAAATGTTAAGATGAAAACCTACTTTGGCTGAACTGTTTTAAGCCCTTCTCTGGAAGCCTGGTGTGAACTTAGTCACGTATGCCCATGTCTGCGCAGCCACCAGTGCTGACTCCTCGTTCTCGCTTTCGGAGGCCGGTGCCGGCGGGCTTGTCCATGTCCTCTGCTTGGGAGTGGAAGTAGGAAGAAAGTAGGGAGATGATTTGAGAAGCATTCATTCACAATGAATGATTCCATTCATTAAATTGTTGTAACCTTTATGTTCTTGGTTTAAAGAGTTTAAACCTCACACCTATTAGGATGGTTCTTATCAAAATAAGACAAACAAACAAACAAACAAAAAAGAAAACACCATGTGTTAGCCAGGATGTAGAAGAACTGTAAACCCTGTGCACAGCTGGTTGGGAATGGACAGTGGTGGAACCACTGTCCACATGGTGTGACGATTCCTCAGAAGAGAAACATAGAATTATCACATGCGCCAACCATTAAATTCCACTTCTCAGTGTGTACCCAGAGGCACTGAAAGCAGGAACTCGAACAGGTGTTTGCACACCCATGTTCATAGCAGCGTTATTCGCAACAGCCAAAAGGTAAAAGCAACCTAAGTGTTCACTGACAGAGGAATGGATAAACGAAACATGGTGTACACTTACAGTGGAATATTATGCAGCCTTAAAAAGGAAGGAAATTCTGATACACATTATCATGGATGAACTTTGAGAACATGATGTGAGTGAAATAAACCAGTCACAAAAGGACAAATATTGAATAGTTCCAATTATGTAAGGTACCTCGAGTAGTCAAATTCTTGGAGACAAAGATCAGAATGGCTGTTGCCAGGGCTGTGGAGTGGCGGGGTGTGGGGTGGGGAATGCAGATGGGAAGTTATTTAACGGATATAGTCAGTTGGAGAAAAACTTCTGGAGGTGGATGGTTGCACAACTGTACGAATGTACGTAATGCCACTGAACAGTTACTTAACAATGGTTAAAATGATAAATTTTATGTTATATATATATATAACCACACTAAAAAATTTTTAAAGCAACTTTCCCATAACTGTCATAGTTACTTTATAAAAACTATGGAACCCTTGACTAACACAGCTTTATTTCCTGTTTTTGCTTAATACAACTTTTTTCATTTTCAAAAGCTTTTAATTAGAAGTCATAATACTCGCCTGTTGGGAAGAAGAGATTTTTTTCCATTGAATTCTTAGGACCTTTTATTTGCTATCACTAGGAAATAAATCTAAAGCTAAATTCTGGAGCCTGACTTAATTCTAATTCACTTTCAGTTCTCTCCTTACCTATGTCTACCTAATTTATCTTATTCCGTGAGCTTCTACAAAGCCTCTTCTTTTTATTGGTTGTGTACCTCCCGGCATACACACTGACAGAAGGAGCATGATATAGTTGGAGGCATTTAAAATTCCTGTCTCAAATGTTTCCCTTGTTTGCATTATCACCTTGGCCGTCTGTTGCTCGTGCGTGCACACGCATTCCTTCCGACCTCTGTTGACTGTCCACTACGGGCCAGCTGCTGTGCTCCGTGTTGGCCAAGAAAGATACTAACAAATAAGTAAAAATGGTATAATAAGGGGCTCGTAGAGGTAAGCACAGACTGGTCTGTAGTACTAAAGAGAACAATAAAATCTACCAGGAAAGGCCCTGCCAAGTGTGTAGTTTCCATTGAATCTTGAAGCATAATCAACACAACCAGGAATGGGGGGAAAACACTTCAGACAGAGGAAAAAGCACATACAGAGGCATGGAAAAGTGCCGTGTGCCTGGCGCAGCGCTGGCATTCAGTCTGGCTGGGACATGTGGTAAGGCTGGTGGTGGTGGTAAGATGAGCCTGGGAAGGTAAGCAGGGGTCAGAGATCGTGGAGAGCTTTGGATTTATGCATTCATTCATCAATAAACATTAATTGGGTACCTGCTGTATTCCAAGTATGATGCTAGAAGTTGGGGGTTCAAAAAGTAATAAAACACAAGTGAGAGAGTGTGGCGAAAAGCAGAAATTGAGCTGTGTACAGAGTTAGTTGGTGGGTGATAGGGTGGACAGAGAGATTTTGCCAGAAATTCAGGCCTGGAGGCAAGAAGCCACATAGGGTGTGTGGAGAACTAACGTGGTTTTTGTTGATGAATGTAAGCAGTAGACGTACAGAATAAGGCTTTAGGGTATGCAGGGCATAATCCTTGGTGCTGTTTCATTTTATTTATTTATGTATGTGTTTGTATTTCATTGATTATACTGTTACAGCTGTCCCACTTTATCCCCCTGTGCCTGCCTCCACCCATCACCGCCCACTCCCTCAGGCAATGTGCCATTTTAGAGAGTGTAGACTTTAGCCTGAGGATGATTAAGGAGTGGTTGATAGGCTTCAAATAGCAGAGAACACCTAGATCCCTCTGGTGGGTAAGAAGAGGGACTCGAGGAAGGTAAGGCAGGAAAGCAGGGCAGACAAGCCAGACAAACTGTGGAGACAGTAAAAATATCAGCAGTTGCCAGGGGCTTGGGGTGTGGGGGCGGGGAGGGATGGATAGACAGAGCACAGAAAACTCCTAGAGGAGTGAAACAGTTCTGCAGGATACTATAATGGTGGGTGCACGTCATTACACATTTGTCCAAATCTGTAGAATGTACAACACCAAGGGCGACCTGAATGCACACTGCGGACTTTGGGGGGAAATCATGTGTCAGTGAGTTTCATAGGTTGCCACTCTGTGCCACGCTGGTGGGGCATGTTGCCATGGGGGAGTGTGTTCTGTGATTCTGAACAGCCTCTCAGGGTACTCACCCCAGCTTAGGTAGTGCCCACCTCCCTTCTCCCAGTCTCTCAGCTCATCTGATGCCTTCTCGGTGCGGGAGGTGCCAGCAGAGCTGAGGCGGCTTTAACACCGCCAGCCAGTGTCAGGAAAATCTAGTGCTGTTACCAGGTAGCTGGGGTTATAATTAGCCCAGTTGCTAGGGGAAAACTGAGATTCCGTAAGCAGGGACTGTCAGAAACAGCTTTCCCCAGTTGATGAATTGACTCCTTTGCAGGAACAAAGTGGAGAGGGATGGAGTGTTTTTAACGTGTTTTTAGAGAAACCAGTTTTTGCTGGGGATAAGCTAAAAGCAGAAAATAGGTTTGTGCTGGGCTGATCAGCATCTTCTGTGTGGCAGGAGGAGTGGGCAGAAGTCTGCTTCGATACATATTTGCACAGCTGGAGAGAGATTTACTTTAAATAAGAATTTAGGATTACAGGTTAGAGCTAAAGAGGGTCTTGAAGATCATATAATCCTTTCACTTTTCAAGAAAGCCTTTTATTTTAAAATAATTTTAGACTTACAGAAAAGTTGCAAAAATAATAGAGTTCTTATATACCATCCCTTCAGCTTTCCCTAATGAATAAGCCATTTATTTCAAAGATAAGGAAATTGAAGTCTGAATAGTAAAGGAACTTGCCTCAGGTCATATAGCAAATTAATGGTCAGGTTGGGACTAGAACCCCAGCACTTGCAATGATATCCTTGGTCTTCAGCAAAGTTTTAAAAGATTTATATGCTTGCTAAAAATTTAGGCTTTCTTTTCCTTCATACAGCTGGGGCTAAAATAGTGTATTCGCAGCAGGAGCCAGAGTAATTATAGATAAATGATTCTGTACCCTGTGCCTGCTGCCAAAAGAAAACATTTAGTTGTTTAGTTCCTCAGCTTATATGTGCCTTCCCTAGGAGTTTCATTTGTGTTTCCGAAGCCACTGGGAACATTTTTCTGAATCTCTGCTTCCTGCTCTAGCCTTTGCCATCTCCTCTAAGCAAGTTCAAGTTCACAAACTTCACAGCAAAATGAGGTGCTGTTATACACGTTGAAGGCACCGAGGAGAGGCTGGTGCAGACTGGTAAGAAGTCCATCCTGTCATGTTGAGTGGCAGCTAAACTGCCCACACACCGACAGACTTGGTACATGCTGTTCCGTGCAGAGCTGAGTAATAGTCCAGGTGGCCTTTTGCCAAGCAACTTTAGAACAGACTTTGGGCCACACTGGGCAGTTGCCATCCCTGTTATTTAGCAACTTGGCTTGAAGAGGTTGGGAGTAAATAAAAGGCACTGGCTGCCTTGTAGTGCCAACTTTTCATCCCCCAACCTCACCCAAGGCCCGCTGTCATGAAGGTCAGGAAGCCACCTCTTTATGTCTAGGTACTCGGGGCCTCAGGAAGCCCACACGGGGGCTTGAGGAAGAAGCCTGCTCTGAGGCCCCTGGCCAGTGCAGGGAGGCTGCTGGCAGGAAGGCCACGACCTGGAGCTGCAAAAGGGGAGTCTCGGCCCTGCCTCAGGGCCGGAAGTAAGCAAGTCCTTCCAGGTCACTTGTTCTTGGTAGGTTCCCAGGCTTCCTCTAAGGGCAACAGTGGCTGCCCCTTTCAGATGCGCTGTTCGACCTCCCCATCCAGATTCTGTCTAGTCAAACTGAGTCTATGCTCAGGACCAAACACAAACCTGGCACAAGTCAGTTGGTGACTCGAGGTGTCATCACTCTGCTCCAAGGTCAGGAACT
>PVIA01009778.1:0-57629 GCA_004024845.1 Tonatia bakeri | reverse complement strand
AATAAGGTTTCTGAGGTTCTGATGCAGTGGGTTTTAGAAATCTGAATTTCAAAAGCTTAATGGACAGACCAGTCTTTGACAAACATTGATACATCATTAACCTTCTGAACCTCGGTTTTCTCATCCATACAATAAGGCAATTCAATGAAACTATTTCAATCTCTTCTGGCTGTTAAAAAATGTCAACAACTAAGGTATACTACCCTACAAGTTAAGCTCATTAATTCAAAACTAGATATAAGGATATATTACATAACTGCACATTTGTGATTTGATTAATAAAAATCTATTAGAAATTCAAAATGGCAGATTTAAGCAGGCCATGCAGAAATTTAAGTGTATTTTAAAATGTTCTTTAAAAAGATGTTATTGAAATGCACCAACAAACATAAAAAGTGGGCCATTTACAAAATAAACCACTTTCTGCTTATATGATAAATGTGAGGAAAAACCTAACTAGTCAAAAATATAACATGAAAAAATATGCAGCTCAAAGAATAAGAATAAAAGCTTTCCTTTAAAGTTGTAATTTTCATAATTATTCTTTGTATGTATAATGAATAATTCCAAATATGAAAAGACAACAATAATGGACACTTGCATCTTTAATTCTGAAGACATTTCAGAGTAGAAAAGGTTAAATATATAGAGATAGCCTCTGTCACCCTGGACTGTATATTTATTATTTTCATTTAAACCACAAAGTACTTTATGACCCACAATGCTGTAAGAAGGAACCAGCTATGGAGCCTTAAAGATAACAATTAGTCTGCTTGGACCCACGTTACTTGGCCAAGTTGTCCAAAACAGCGGAGGCGTATCATGGGTGGGGGCGGGGGGTGTGCATATGTGCACATGTTGTGTGTGAACTAAGTGAGAAAACCTATCAAAGCTCCTCTTAATAGGAGTGTCCCAAAAAGTCAGTTGTGCTTTCTATATTTTTCCCTGTCTTTTATTTCTCTAATTTCCTATATAAGAAACTCCATGTATCCGACTGTAAAATAATTCTCTCTTATCACTATTTCTTTTATCATTGCCATAAAATGCTATTTAGATCATTAACTTCTAGTTCTAAATAAATAAAAGAAAGCATGTATATTTTTATGTTTTTAACTTATCTATATATTAATTTTCTATAAGACATATATGTAGCCTTATAATTTACATTTTTAAAACTGTATAATTTTTATTTGTTGGTTATTATATAAATTATTCACTTTTTGTCAGTATAGTCATAGCTCATAGTGAATGTATGAGAATATATTTCAATGGAATATGAAGCCAAATGAATAGCAAATCTATGTCTTAAATGTGTGTCTCATTAAGCATAGCATTTCAGGAAGAATGCATGCTAAAAATATGAAGGAAAGATTGAATTAACAGCAAGATGTTTCCTTTTACTTTTTCTTTCTAGGCTCTGATGTTTCTTATTCTCTTTTTAGCAATTTTTCCAGTTTTACTGAGATATAATTGACATACAACACTGTATAAATTTAAGGTATACACTGTAATGATTTGAATTATAAATATTGTGAAATTATGACCATAGTAAGTCTAGCTAACATCCATCATCTCATATAGACACAAAAAAAGGAAGAAGGAAGTAAATGTTTTTCCATTGTAATGACAACTCTTAGAATTTACTTTAACAACTTTTAAGTATATCATACAGCATTGTTAACTACAGTCATTGTTATGCAATACATCCTTAGTAACTATTTATCTCATGACTGAAAGTTCGTACCTTTTTCAAAATAGAAATAAGACATTTAAAAATGACACATAAAATTAATCTCTAATTCCAAAACCTTCAATAAACAATATGAATGTGTTCAACCAACACATTTAACCAAAAACATTTTAAAAGAAAAATAAAAAGTTTTAGTACAGACTCAATGGGTTTTATACGCAAAGCAATGTTTATTTTAAATAAATCTGGACTTTATAGATTTGTGGGGCAGACCCAGTGGAGAATAAGGGCTAGTCAGGTAAACATTTTCTTACCTACCTAAGGAGTTTCAAAACCATACATTTCCCTATCTATGTGATTAATATATTATAAAACTGAAGAAGGCAATCCTGACTGGTGTGGCTCAGTTGGTTAGGCATCATCCTGCAAAGCGAAAAGCCACCGGTTTAATCCCTGCTCAGGACACATGCCTGGGTTGCAGGTTTGGTCCCCATCCGGGGTGTGTATGAGAAGCAGTTGATCAATGTTTCTTTCTCACATCCATGTCTGTCTCTCTCTCTTGCTCCATCCCTTCCCCTCTCTCTAAAAATTAATAAATAAAATATTTTCTGTTGCTCTATTTCTTTTTTAAATTTTTGTATTGTTGTTCAACTACAGTTGTCCCAATTTCCCCTCATTACTCTCCCCTGCCCTGACCTTCCCCCACCTCCCTCATTCAATCTTCCCCCGCCCCCAGTTGTCTTTGCCCATGGGTCCTTTATACATGTTCTATGATCCTTCCCCTCCTTTCCACCATTAAATAAAATCTTAAGAAGAAAAAAAAAACCTGGAGTCCCCAAAGTAGTACCTTTTCAAATAACGTTCTGCACATATTGCTCAAATGGGACATACTGGTCCTATTTTTTCAAAACCAAAATGTCTCCTGATGCAGAAGCATACTTTAAGGATCTATAAATGACAGTTTGCAGCATATACAGGGAAAGAAATTTTTTCTGAGCTTGAAGTTTGCCTACACTTTCTGAATTTTAATTTAAATTCACCATGGGGTAAGATCTATGATTTCTGTGAGTCTGATTTGACAATTGGACCTTCTGGGTAATACAGCAATAAGTTAGACTCTCTCTCCATTACTCTCCCACCCTCCTCCTCCAAAACATCTATGGTGAATTTTATGTTCATGATTTTCTTTCTAAGCTTTCTAATTTCATCTGTGTGCACATTTGCACTCACACACGTTTACCTCATTCCATGCATAAACACCAATTCTTCTACAGCTTGTTTAGTGTGATCAGTATTTTACTTGAGGTTTATGCAATTCATCTATGTTATTATATGCAGACCTATAGTTCATTTTCCGTTTCCATATTATCCCACTATATAAATATGTGATTTACTAAATCTTCTGTAGATGTAAATGTGGGTGTCTTCAGGTTTATTTTACAGTTATATTTTGATTTTCTTGTGCTATTAACAACATTTCTATGAATATTCTGTACGTGTTTTTTGATGTCCATAGATCAATAGTCATGAATGATGAACAAGGTTGTAAGGTACATGGATCTTCAAATTTACCAGGTATTGATTCACTTGGTACAAAGAGATCATACCATCTTATATTCTGACAACATCAGTGGATAACAGTTTATATTGTACTATATTTTGTCATCAACACTTGTTATTGTCAAACTTTGATTTTTGCCAAGAAGATTGACATTTTCTTGATTATTAATAGAAGTAGAGCATTTGTCATGTTATTTTATGCTTCAGTTCCATTTTGTTTTTATGATGTATCTGATCATGCTTTTGCATATTTTTCTATTGGATTGTTATTATTTTTTCATTGATTCATAACACTGGTTTTCTTTTTAGTATTTATATGTCTTGCCAAAGTTATTACTTTTAACATAATCACATATTATTTCTTAATTTTTATACTTAATAAATATGTTTAAAATTATTTTTTATCCTGAGATGATAAAAGGATTATCCCAATTGTCTCACCCCCGCTAATTTTCCCTTTATATTTAGGTATGGAATTTACCTCTCTGTATGGTGTGAGGTCAGGATCCAAATTTAGGTATTTCTCTATGGATAACCAGTTGTTTTGGGATCTGTGTTGCCCATACTGTCTGAAATCATCTTTCCATACATTCATGGATCTTCTTCTGAGTTCACTAACTAACACCCTTACACATTTGTTAATTCTAAGCAAAGCCAAGAGTTTTTAAATGGCATTTAATAGATAAACAATTTTGAATTACACTTTTTTCTAATGGTGGCATACAAGGTATTTGAATAGAACCAGAAAATCAAATTGCATTTGAATGATTATTGAAACTCTGGAATTTTACCTACAAATCCTGCTCAATTTTTATTAAACTTTTTGGAAGATAGTTTATTTTTTGATGCAACACAACCACAAAGACATATGCATAAAGTTTTATCAGAGATATTTTTCATGTCCTGTTGTGAATCCTTTGTTGGGTGGTGGAGGGAACTGTCATGTTCTCCGGCAACTGAGATGGACCCATTAAAACAGAGAACTAACCCGACTCCTCCTTGCGGCAGCATCAGCGACTCTCGACATCACTGCCACCGTCTGCCTCAAGCTTCAGAAAAACCAGTTTGTGTGGGTTTAATGAGGGGGAAACAGATATTTCAAAGCTTAATTGTAAATGTTTTTGTCTTTGTGTGGATGGGTCTAATGGAAGAATAAAAACAGTTTCACATGTAAATAAATGCACTGGAACAGGGGAAGTCCATCAGTAGGTCCATAGCCCCTGTTTGCTGTGTCTGCTGTGCAGCATTTCCTAAGCAGCAGCCGGTTTGGTTGCAAAAAGAAAAATGTCTTAGCCAGGGTTATCCTTTATAATTTGTTTAAAATGCATATGAAAACAAGTTTGCATCTGAAAACCTAAAACAAAGCACACAGTTTTAGAAAATCAGTTCTACAACTTTGCCTGCTTCCCTGAACCAACCCTTATTACTCTTCTCTCTTCCTATTTCTTCCCATTGGAACTTAGTGTGCCCATTTTCTGCTGTGTAAGGCTCAATGCAGTCTTTCCAATACATTAATAATTAGAATTAATATAATTATTATATTAATCTATCACATATTAATTATTTTATAATTTATATAACTAGCAATCACAGCAGCTAAGTTGTTTGACCTAAAAAACTTGGTTAGGAAAAGTCTATTTATGACTTGCTTAAAATAAATCATGAATGTGTCAAAAGAGTCTAATGTATTCTTATTACATCCCTCCCGGAATCCCTATAGTGCTCCAGAATATTGCCAAGAGAATCAGTTCCTGTAATGTAATTTCCATGTTATTTCTAATTAGACTTGTTATGAAACAGCATCACTAATGCACCTGTCTTCTGCTGAAACTGGTTAAAAACACAGCTTCTTTTAGCTGGCACTGGGAACTTTCAGTAATAGGGTGTTCATATAAGCCTGTCAGAAATTTATCTTATGTAATAAACATATCATTCCCTGAGAGCAAAGAATTAGCAACGTAATAAAGGAGAAATACAGCTGAGCCATGCAGGTAAAAAGCCTCCATGTGACCAGTGGAGTCATTTATATCCATGAAGATTTCCAATTTTTTCCAGATTTTTTTAGCCAATGTTAAGAAATGGAAGAGTAAATGGTAGGCTCTACCAATTTATAAATAAAACACAAAATGCTAACATTTCTTAGCTTGTAACAATGGAAGAAACAAGAGAGTTTTAACTATAACTATGGTCCAATGTCATTTCAGGATGCCTTTTTAGAAGCTGGTCCCTGACTTCTATTTCTATCCCAGGCTTTCTGATATCAGTCAAAAATAGGTATATGATAAAAGTATAAACATCATTTTCTTCCTGTAGTGTGACAAGCCACTGCTGTAAAACACTGACACGTGCATATTCTTGATTCAAAATTAGTCCAAAGAGAATTTTCCAAAATATTATCCAACAAGACTTATAATGTTTCACATGTCCTGCACACTGTGGCTCTTTAACTTTAATAATTGTAAAGTGGAAATATAAATTTCCTTCCTCCTGCATTTCCTTCCCCATCTCTTCCTATACCTAACCCATACAAATTCTTTGTAAGGATCATTTATGATAAAGCAAAATAAGTTCAAATCATAGCTTATAGTGCAATGATAACTAAAATGCAAAAATGCAGTATGACTTTACTGTTAAAAGAAATTTAAGATATTTTTTAAAGGATAGTTATAGCAATATAATAGTGTTAATCTACATAAGCCCCGACTTTCCAACTCACTTGATTTCTTATTGAGTTTTAAATAAAATTATAATAGATTCATATTTAAAAATTAAAACAATATAATAAAGAATAAATTACAGTTCTTTGTTCAGATCCCTTATATACCTTATACTCACCCTTGCCCTATAATTTATCATTTTAATAGCTTTTAGTATTTATTCAATATTTACTTAGGAAGATACAATAAAACATGGGTATTTTCATATCCTTATTGTCCCCCAAGTGCTTAGCAAGTCACCTGTGGATACAAAACTAGCATATTTCATAGCCAGATTCGAACTTGGGCCATCAGACCTCAGAGTCCAGGTGTTTCACAAGGGTACTTTTACTGCTATGAATGACTGAAATAACTTTTTCCCTGTTAAGGATTTTTTTAAGCAACCATTGTCCTTTTCTTTTTAATTATGTAATTTTAATTATGGAAATCTTCCCATTCATGCAAACATATCAGTGGTATCTAGAATCATGACTATATTATAGCACATGGACTATTTCCTGGGCTTCAAAGTTAGACTTTTTCTTTCTTCTGCATTATTTTTGGGAAATTCATGCTTAAACATCCCTCTTTCAGTTTCTGCAAATGGAAAACCTGGTATAGTCCAAGACTCTGCGCACGTGCTGCTGCCGGGATCACTCACTGTGGACCCGGCTCCCTCCTGTGTCACTCTCTCGTCCTACCAGAGCTTACCTTTCCTTTGCTGATTATAAAGAACGTGTCCCCTCTTGCACCTTGCCTGATGATATATTCCCCATTTTCATAGTGGGTCTGAAAAACAGAAATAGCAACAGAAAAAAACATTAAGAAAAAAGTAATTTACCAAACAACTCAACCTCTCCCAATACCAGCTCCTGAGGGATACATTCACCCCCCCCCACCCCAGAGTTTTACCCAAACCGAGAATCCATCATGGTTTAAGAATAAATAATAGTCAGCGAACATAATAATCACAGGGAAGTCATTTCTATCATGCTCATTTTTAAAACTATTTTGTTAATGCCATTGTTATGGATGATTACATTCATATATTTAAATCCATTCATTTTAATAGTTTGATGAAAATATTCTTTTCTCCCATCAACTGAGCATAAAACAGCACAGCTGCTAATTAAATTGGTCTTCTGTATTATTTTATTTGTTATTCTCATTTAGTTTTAGTATTCTCATAATGATAGCCTTTTTTTTCCTGAGAAATTACTATGGCATCTAAAGATCTTCATTTTGAAACGATGTTGACTTTTAGTGCAGGTTTGATGGCCCTAGTTACTTTTTAAGGCACTGCTTCATGCTTTACTGTCCTTGCTTCAGCAATTTAGATTTGGCTCCATCAAACAGAATGTCTTAATTTTATGGACTAAATTCTGGTCCAGCATCTGTGAGCTCATAAACTACAAAATTAGGAGCAGAGTAAGGCTGAAAGAACATTGTCACAGTCAGTGTGTCAGTATTCTGATTCTGACACAGTCACTAGGTTCATTCCAAAAGTTAAGATAATTCCCGAAACAGACAAAAGTAATTTCTGTAAGGACAAGTAGGAAAAAATATATGGCTGGGTCAGGAGGTATAACTGGGAAATGAGAACTATGTGCCATCTGGCCCTATCCTTCTTGGCAGCTTAGCAAGCGAGCCATATTTGGGGGAAGAAAATACTACGTTGCACACTCTTAGGAAAGAGAGTTCATGTTTTGCATGTGACTTGGCTGTGATTTGTCTTTACACTTCAACACTATGTTTCTGAACACTTTAGTCTATCTACTATTAAAATTGCCTTTCAGTTATACTTGACATTGTGACTAGCCATAAATTTCTTTGTATATCTAAAAAGTTAACATACTGTTCCATTGATCTATGTAACAGAGTCCAGAAATAAACCCATGTTTCTATAGTCAATTAATATTCAACAAAGGGGGAAGAAGCATAAAATGGAGTAGAAGTACCCTCTTCAACAAATGGTGCTAGGATACCTAGACAGCTACATGCAAAAAAATGAAACTCAACCACCAAATTAAACCATACAAAAAATAAACTCAACATGGGTAAAAGACTTAAATATGAGTCTAAAGACCATAAAAGTCCTAGAGGAGAATGTAGGCAGGAAAATCTCAGATATTCCATGCATCAGTATTTTCACTGATATGTCCCCTAGAGCAAGGGACATAAAGGAAAGAATAAACAAATGGGACTTCATCAAAATAAAAAGCTTCTGCATGGCTAAAGAAAACATCAGCAAAATGAAGAGGGAACCAACATATTTGCCAATGGTACCTCAGACAAGGGTTTGATCTCCAAGATATATAAAGAACTCACACAACCCCACTCTAGAAAGACAAAAAATCCAATTAAAAAATGGGCAAAGGACCTTTCCTCCAAGGAGGATACACAGAGGGCCCACTGTATATATGAATGTACGCTCAGCATCACTAGTCATCAGAGAGATGCAAATTAAAACCACGATGAGATACCATTTCACACTGGTGAGAATGGCATCATAAACAAACCAACAAACAAGTGCTGGTGAGGTTGTGGAGAAAAGGGAACCCCAGTGCACTGTTGGTGGGAATGCAGACTAGAACAGCCATTGTGGAAAACAGTATGGAATTTCCTCAGAAAACTAAAAATGGAACTGCCTTTTGACCCAGCAATTTCACTGCTGGGATTATAACCTAAGAACCCAAAAATATCAATGCAAAAGAACCTATTTTAAATACAACCTATTTAATTTAAATGTATTTCATTGATTTTCATTGAAATACTCATATGTGGTCAGTAGTGACTGTATTAGATAGCACAGGTAGTGGCTAAAATAGAAAAGGAAAAAGTTATAATCCGCAGCAGAAGGGGAGGGAAAAGTGTTGAGCATCTTTCCCACTCGTGATGTTTCTTTTGATGAGAATGGAGCTTAATTAGTAACACTTTGGACCGCCCTTTTCCCCTTTCCTCACTCAGCAAAAGAGGAAATGGCAGGACTTATCTGACTGCAAATTTGGAAGTGATGTGTATGTTCATTTCAGCCTCTCAGCTCTTCTTGATGGGAGTAGCTCCCAGAGAGGACTGGCATTCTGGGCTGCTCCTCCAGGAGAAGACTCTCCTCCCTGGCGCAGTGAAACCTGCCCCTGTCCAGACTTACATGACAGGACAAGTCAGCCCAAAAAGAGGATCCAGATTAGGAAGCCCATTTGGCTCTCATACCTAAGCTACATTCCCTAGTCTTGGTTTTATTAGTAATAATGGCAATGTTTTAGTCCTCTTTATCTTACTGTTTGTCTTTTTTTTTTTTTCCACTTGGTCCCAAATTCAAGAGCTCTCAAACCCTTCCAAACAGTCCAGTACACAAAATGCTATCCTGTTTGTCGTACAGTCTTTTGTACTATGTGCTGCATAGTCTAGGAGAGATCTGACTCTCCCAAGGGCTTCACCATGGAGAGGATTCTAAAGCCCCAACAGAAGGATGAGAAAGAGGTCTCTGGATGTTGAGCAACACAGAGCCATCCCCCATAAGAGAATTAACATCTTTTTATGCTCACATAGTAGTAGACATATAATAGTTTTGGGGGAAAAATAGGAAGATGGAAATAAAAAGGACCAAAATGTGAAGAATTCTCAGTTCATCTAAGCTCATTCCCCTCACTTACTTCTTTTTTAAAAGGCTATCCCTTTCCTTTCTACCCGAGTACCTATAAAAATGCCTAGTTATTCCATAAATACTTACTGAATAAATTATTTAAATTATAAAGATATTTAGTCTCTCATGTAACAAGAAATCTAGGAATGAAAAAGCTTCAGGGATGATTAACTTATTGACTCAGCTAGTTCTCCAAGAACACAGGACCCTTCCTTTGTTCAACTGGCTTTCTCTAACAGGATGAGTCCTCATGATCCCAAATGACTGCCACTGCAGAAAAAACACAGGCATTTTTGGGCCAACCCAACAAAATGGTTCTCACTTTGTGCCCCTAGGTTTTGGGGTGGTTTGTTGCTCAGCAATAAACAACCTCAACAGACAGCTAGGGGGCTGTATCCTAGTACTTGGTTTCTGACTTCTCCTGGAGGCTCTGTCTCTGGTTGGTTCTAAAATCCAGAGCCTGCCAACCACTGTGGTGAAGATGGTGTCTTCCCCACCATTGGGGTCTCAGCTGAGAGGTGGGGGAACAGTCTGGAATATTGCCCAGTCAAATCTCTATTTCTAGCACAGTGGGAAAAGCACATTCATGGTCCTTGTCTCAGAGGAACTTTGCAATAACCCAATGAGGGGTTCCAATAGAGAATCTGAGGCAAACACAGTGACTAGCCCAAGGTTATGTCATTAATAAGAGGTGGAAGTGGTATTCAATGCAGTACTCCATTCATGTCTCATCATGAACTGTGGTGGAGATCATGGATAGGATGGGCGATGCCCCTTCATCTCCCTACTAGCCTCCCCACCCCCACCGGTGGCTGGCTGGTTTAGTATGGGCAATAACCAGAATCTTTTACATCACAAAGAAGAGATGTGTCCAAGTCACCCTTGAGTGATAAAGAAATAGACTGGTCACAATTCCCTGGTTCTAAGTGAAAGAAAATCCAACCACAACTAGCAAAATGGGAAGGAACTAAGTCACAAAACGATGCAGTCCCAAGTTAGTGGCATTGAAAATGGCTGAATCCTGGGTTAAATCATAGCACCTGACCCCGGCCTCTCTCCTGTCTGCACAGCTCTGTCTGCCACACGTTAGCTTCTCGTGAGGGTCCAGGGGGTACCAAGATGACAGCGGGCTCCCCTCATGTTCAGACCAGCTGGCTCTTCCAGGATTTCAGTTCCTTCATCCCAGAGCATAGAAAGTCTGACAGGAATACCCACAGTCTGTTTATTAATTCATGGAAATTATCTACCTACCTTCTTAATATAATCAGATATGGTTTTGCAGCCTGACATCACAACTGCCATATCAATTATTTCAGCATAACTACACAGGTATTCACTGTCCATATTTCCATGCTGCATAAGCTCATGAAACTCAGGGGTCCAGGGAAGAGCCTATGGAGCAATGCCCAAAGGCAGCCGGAGTCTGGGAAAGATAATACCAGGACCATAATGACTGCACTATGCTGACATGTTCAATTGCACCTGAGGGGAAGATGATTGTGCATGCTGATTCTCCAAGTCTGTAATTATGCTACTCAAATGCCAGCAGTTTCACTGTTCTCTGAAGGTCACTTTGCTGCTCTACCATTCTCTTATTTCAAATTAAATCAAAGAAAAATACAGGATTTAGAATCCAAAGAAACCTTAGAAACTATTAGGTTCCTTTAAAGGTTTCCATCGTTATTAGGATAAGAGCCACACTCCTTAACATGGCCTACAAGACTGTAGTTAATGTGTACAACGCTACCCTTTTCAAGCTCTTCTCACTCTCCCCTACTCTGCTGTTCAGCCCCGCTGGTCATCTTATGTGCATTTCTCAACCGTGCCACACTCCCTCCTTACCACCAGGCTTGTACGCTCCTGCTGGTGCAGCCCCTCCACCTCTCACCGAGCTGTGTCCTGCTCCTCGCTCAGATCTCACCCTTCCCTGCCTGGGCATTTCCCACCCCCTCACCCTGGCCAAATCAAGTCCCTTCATTATATGATTTTACAATACCACATAGCTTTATTTCATGGCTCTTTTCTGAGCTTATACTTATTTATTTACTCATTATTTATTTATTCATATGAACATTTTAATAATGTCTTAAAGCAAATGTTAAGTTCTATTGAAGGCAAGGGCAAGGATTGTGCCTAGTTTTGTTCACAATAATGTCCTCAGTGTATACCACAGGGCTTGGAACAGACTGGGAACTCAAGCATATGAATTGCATGAATGAAACAGCCTTCCTTAATTTTCATCTTTCTGGCACTGCCTAGAGTCAATCCATTAAAAAAGCCTCTCCCTTCAAGACTTGAGCCAAACCCAGCTGTCTATCACTATCTCTACTGTTAATTCCCTACTCCAAGCCAAAATCCTATCCTGAACTTTTACAGAGTCCTCCTCCTATCTGGCCTCCCTGCTTCTCCACTCACTACATGCTAAACCATCTATTCTTTTTACTGCAGCCAAAGAGACCTTTCAAACAGCAAATCAATAGAAATCACTCTACTGCTTAATACCTTCCAACGACTTCTTCCTACAGTTGGCATCATAAGCTACTTATGGTCTATCAAGTTCTCTGTACTCTGACTCCTACACTCATCTCTGTTCTCATCTCCTCCCATTCTTACCCTCATTAATTCTGTTTCTGAAACAATGGCTCTTTCTCTCCCTTGCATTTACCAAGTTGGGTCCTTCCTCAGCACTTTGCATTCTCTAGACCCTCTACCTAGAACACTCCTCATGAAGATCTTTGTCATTATCTTGCTCCCATCATTCAGGCTTCACTGGGGCCTTTCCACTCATAATGTGCCCTTCACCCCATTCATTTTCTACCCTATATCCTAGTTTTACATTTCTTTGTTGCTGCTGTTGTATGAAAGCCTCTCCAAAGCTCTGTGGCTCCACTGGGCACTTTAACGACTGGTTGATGACAAGCACAGCCGCAAAGCACAGCACAGCTGAACCTCCTGTGAGAAAGGCCTTCTATCACACCCATTATGATGTGAAACTCTTCTCCCTTCTTATTTTCTGTCTGGGACCCTATCCCTGTCACCTGCTGCTCAGAAGATTTGGGAGACTTTATGTTTTATCCATTGTTTCACTTAGAACAATGCCTAGCAAACAACAGGCATTCAATATATAATCTAGGTTAAGAATAGCTTTAGTCCAAACCCCTTTCATTTTCATGGAAAAGCTGAGTTATAAATCCTAGATTAAAGAGGGATGGATAGCGAAAGAAAACTGACAGTATACATAAATGTAAGCAAGGCATTACTGCAAGGCAATAACTTGGAATAATATTTCTGAAACTTGTGGGTTAAAAAAGCAATCCTATGTTTGCCACTAGGAAAAAAAATGGGTATAGCTTTAATTGCCCATATGTATGTCTTTGTATTCTCAGAACTCAACATTAATATAGATGTTCATATAGACTATTAAAATTCTGCACATACTTGCTGACATTTAACAGAAGGCTTAATGTGACACTGGATATGGCACTTAGAGGTCTTGAAAGTTGCTCCTTGGTGAATATACTAATTAAATTTCACCCTTCAGATCAGACTCATAGTTTTTGATATCAAATATACTGTATTTGCTTAATTAAGCTTATTTTGATGACATTGGCTAGTAAGATTATATAGGTTTTGAGTATACATTTCTGTGCTGTGACACATCATCTATATATTGCATCATGCTCCCATCACCCAAAGTCAAATTTTCTTCCATATATTTGACCCCCTATACCCTTTACTGCCTCCCCACCCCTTCCCTCTAGTAACAACCACACTGTTGTGTGTGTCTAGGAGCCTAGAGACTTCACCAAAGAACCAATAGAAATAATAAACAAATACAATATAGTTACAGGATAAAAAGTCAATGTACAAAAATCCACTGCTTTCTTATATACTAACAATAAATTTTAAAAAAAGAAGACATGGGGATGGCTGGGGTGGGGGGAGTGGGGGGGGTAAATACAGACAACTGTACTTGAACAATAAAATAATTTAAAAAATAAAATAAATGGAAAGAATTCCCATTGCAATTGCAATAAAAAAGATAAAATACTTATGCATAAACTTAACAAGGGATGCAAATATACTATATTTTAACTGGTGATTTTATCTTCAACCCCCAACTTTAAAATAATCTACAATTAAATATCACTTAATACATATAAACTAATATATAACACATCATTTTGAAGTAAATTACCACCCAAATTACTTCGGTCAGAAATCATACTATTATACTTAAGTGTATTTGTTTATCGTTGGAGTTACCTTTAAATATTTCTAAAGCATGGAAGGAACATCTATCAATTGACACTATCCTAATGATTATAGCACTATGGTAATTGCTACTTGCTGGGGACCGCTTTGTGTGGCATTGGAAACTGTAGCCCTGCATGAGCAAGGTCTTGCCTGCAAGTCTCGACCGGAGTGCTGAGACAGAGCATGTTAGAGGCAGGCATGACCCAATACTAGCATCGAGGGTTCCCATGGGAAATCAGGCCTAAAGAATGTGTTATACCCTTTGAAGCTTGTTTTTCTTTGTATAGCCCTATTGATATACACCAGATGTTTCAGTTCAAAGCATAAGGGAGTGAACTCCTAATCTCATGAACCATGAACCATGCCTTAGTGACCTTCTGGTGTCAGCATATCCAACAGACGCTGACCTGAGGCAGATCTCTGTGTTTCTTCAATTGTTCTCTATAGATAATACCTGTTTTCTATAACCATGGATTGGTTATAGACTTGGATTGATGAGCTCTGAATGCATGCTATATACCCCTGCACATACCAATCCCAATAAAAACCATTTCAGAGAAGGGCTGGGGGCATTCTCCACTAGAGGGAATCTCCACCCTCTTTCTCACCAGAACAACAGCTTGTGTTTGGGATGACTCTTTCTCATCCACAGTGACCAGAGGAGCTCCACAGGATAGGGCATCTCACAGCTACTGATCATAAAAATAGCTGCAATAAGTATAAACGACCTTAGTGTGTTTATATATCTAATAAATGTTTGAAGTAAAAAATAACATTGGAAAATTAATGAGTTAAGAACAATATGGTCTCAAGTCATGCTTTCTGCCTAATTTTGACAGAGAATAGTCACATCTTAGAAGAAGATTATGACATCAGAAAGGACAAAACTCTGTGGCTCAATGGATTGAGTGCATGCCTACGAACTAAAGGCTTTCCAGTTCAATTCCCAGTCAGGACACATGCCTGGGTTGCAGGCCAGGTCCCCAGTTGGGGTCATGCAAGAGGCAGCTGCACATCAATGTTTCTCACCTTTTCTTTCTCCCTCCCTTCCCCTCTCTCTGAAACTAAACAAAATCTTTTTTAAAAAGGAAAAGTCTTTCTTTAGAATAGTTGCATCTACCTTTTTTGAGCCCAAATCAGTGAAAGTCCTCAAAGAAAAGTCTTCACCCTGAAAGGCCAATTTATTTCAAAGACAAGCTGTCTTCATGGAGAACAGGACCATGAAACAGCTTTATTCATCACAAAACACTAGTTAGGTGGCAACAAACAAAGCATTTTTGGTCTAGGGCTTTTCTTCTAGTTGGTGAACTCTGCTTGTTAGGTACTGTACATCTGGACTGAGATCATCCAGGGCTGCCAAGAAAGACTGACGCAGTCACGGTAGTACCATGACATTTGTTCACATTGCTGCCTTTGAGTTCCGGTGGTTTGAGTCTGAAGTCAGGGAAAAATCTGTTCTCGAGCGACAGTTTTATCACAGAGCTAGTGTTCTACTAACAACTAACAGCAATATTTTTGGTTCATGTATGTTGTCCTAATGGGCCAGTTCCCTTTCATGGAGCAATAATGTTGTCAGGGGACTTGTTCTTTCATGAAGCATTTCCTTAGATAATATCTAACCTTATTAAGGCTACAAGTTTCATGCACTCTCCCTCTTATTCTCTAAAGGAAAATTAAATTTTCCTCATATTACCAACCACAAATTAACTAGAACACCTAAAAAAAAAAAGCCAAAGAAATAAAGAAAAAGAAAAATCAAAGCCTGGAACATTTTTTTTTCTCTTCCTCACACCACCACTGTCCTGTCTCAACCAACCGGACATCTGGGATACATATCTCTCTACTAAAGATGTTTTCTATTTCAAAGTCCTGCCTCGCCTTTCACTCATGACACTTTCTTAATTTATGTCCTTGTATCCCCCACACCTCTTGGGCTGGACAACCACTTGACTCCAAGGCTGTTCAAACTTACCTGTAAAATCTTCCTTTACTAAGCCTAAACTTCAGGTCCACAGGAGAGACGTGACCTTGTCAGGAAAGTCTGGCCATCCGTTAATTTCAGATAACATCATATGTCTATGCCTTCTCCACATGAGATACCGCTTTTGGCACTGAGGCTGCAGGGTTACGTAAGACACAGTCTCTAACGTGAGAGCCAGCAAAGCGTGATGATTAAATATGTGGATACATGAGCCAGACCGGCCTGGTTACAGATGCCAACTCTGTAACCCTAGACAAGTCAGTTCACCCTCCTGTCCAGTTTTCTTTTCTGAAAAATATAATTATAGCTGCATAAACTGACTTTTGTGAGGATTAAATGAGTTAATAGTCACAAACTATAGAGTTTGTTCCATTGTAAGCATTATATACCTGTAAATTTATCATCATCATCATCATCATCAAAGAAAGTTTAGTGTAAGGAGATAAGATTGTATTCAGGTAATTTATCAAAAACAATATGTAGCTTATCCCAGGCAGATGACAATTCCCTGCTGAATGGGGGAAAAGGAGAAGGGCTTTCCAGGCAGAGGGAACAGTGTTCCTACAGGTACAGAGATGGTGAGTATTTTCCGTTTACAAAGAGAACTGTGAGGTCAGAGTGGCTGAACCTAAAGACTCACAGGATTGAAATGCATTTCTTTTTGTTGGGTCATTTTCCAACTCTAATATCATCAATCCAGTGACCTTCAAACCCCTGAACAACCTGAAGCTTCACGTGTTCTTTACGTTTGCTCTTCAATCACAGAAATTCACCACAGTAAACTCCACTCCCTACTTACTCCAGATTCTTAGAGATGTTCCTAATGAATGCCCTGTGGACTAGAAGAAATGCAAAAACATCCTGAAGAGTCAAAACTGGAAGCTCAGAAAACATAAGCACACACTTTGCCTGCTTAGACATTTCGCCAGGACAAGCCCGCCATAGCTGGTCTAGCCAGATGCATGTGGGAAGGAAGGATGGCTTCAAGCTCACCGTAACCAGTGTCCTCACCCTAACCACAAGAGCCACCATGCCACTGAGGATGAGAATGCCAGTATTAAAGAAGGAGCACTATAATTACCCATGAACTGGGAACTTCCACTCTTAAGGGGCTGACTCACAGATCTTTCAGAGAACCTAAACACAGTAGAAACCCAGGTATAAGCAGACAATATGGCTTTTTCATGAAATACAGACAGCTAAGACTCCTGAATAAAGAGCCTGCGTATGGCTAGCCCTCAAGGCACCACACCTGCCTGGCTCACCAAGGTTATTTAAGACACAAAGAGCTGGAGCCATGAGTATGAGTCTGTGCCACCGCTGTTGCTGAGGATCTGGGGGCTATGCAGCTGTCCCTGATGTCATACCAGCCCTTGATGAAACACGAAACGTTCCTCCACATAACACGGTTTATCAAACTCTTCCACCATGAACTTTGCCTTACAGGTGCTGTGTTACCTTCTAACTGCTAGAAACTTCTGTTCTGTTCTAACCACCAGAATCACTGAATTTCCATCTGCCTTGATGGTGCTACACTGTCCCTGTCTCTACTGACTACCCACTTCTACTAGAAACCATGGACTGCTCTATAAGTACATCTGACCACACTAGATGGGACAGACATTGTGGGGACAGAACATCAGGTAGGCCTAAGCGCTGGCCTGACCGGAATTCTATGGTCCGATTTTGAGCACACCTTGACTTGTAAATCATCCTTGTCTTAGCAAGGCATTGGGGCTGATTCTTGTCAGTTCCCACACAGATGACAAGGATAAGTACAAAATCCCTAGGACATGAACTCCTGGGACTATGTAAGCTTATGTTAGAAAATTCATTTATGGCTTCTACCAGAACATATGAAGCCAATAAACTGGCTGAGAGTCAGAATTAAAATCCCCTGCAGTGCTGTGGGCCAAGATGTAGCCTATCCAAAGAGCTAATGGGACTTCAGCCCCATGATGAACAAAAATTACTGGCAGCTTCACATCCTCCTAGGGTCCAAGAAACCAAGAAAAGCCATGGTTCCCTCATTGTGCCACTTGCTTAGTGTGATCCATTAAAGATATCATAAAATCTGTTTAGTGAATTACAAGCAGAATTTTGTAATAAATGTAATAAAACATAAAATATCAAATGTATTAGACATAGGAAAGATAATTTATAAGCTTTTTTGTGCATGAATATCTATGTGCATATTAGGTCCCAATGTAAAACGTATCCAATGTATTCCTCAGTATACAAACACTACTTCCATGAAATAAGAATTTTACTTTCTTTACAAAAGTTTTGAAATCTTAGAACTTGATAATATCCTTACCTTTACATAAATACCCTTAGAAATTTTACCATTAATTAAATTAGCATTGGATATTTTTCATATTTGAATTATTTCACTTATTTAAAAAATTATTTCACTTTTGAAAAAGTGTATATACTCTGAAGATCCTGGCTGTTCCTTAAAAGGATATACAACCTCTCCTTAAGTAAGTGACACATTGCCTCAGTTCACCACTGTGTTTTCTCATCTGGCTTTCGGTCTTGTCCCCTCAGTCCTCCACTCCATCCGTCCCACTGTCTGATGAAATGCAACCACTCACATTTACATTTTTGGATATCCAAGCACTCAATTTTCTAAACAAACTCACACTTCTCATAGTGCAATAAAACTACACAGAATTTTGGTCAACTGACACTGAATTCTGGTTTCCTTCTGTGAATTTCCAACATTTTTGAGGCTGTGTGTCTCTTGGTGGTCAGATCACATAATTATCCCTTGAGCCGCCTGGATGGCTTCAGAGTTTATTATGCAGAGACAGCTGGTGACCCAGCAGTGGCCCCTGGACTAACTGAATCCTCACTCTGAATACTAGACAATGGAGGGAAAAACCTAAACTGAAATTCCTTAAATGCTTGGGTTTTATTTGATGTTTAACTGAGCTCTTCAATGGCATGCCTTTCCAAATAGATTTTCAATTTCTGTTTTTACTTTCAGAGATTGGGATATGAACATATTTATATAATATAATGACTAAGAGTAATATCAAGGCTGGCACACAAAATGCCAAAAATCTTTTAAAAGATTAGTTCATTTCACAACAGAATAAAATTGTTCACAGAGTAGACAAGCAGGCGTTCCCATTCCACATAATTACACTACAACTCAAATTTAACAATATGATCTATAAAGGCAATTAGCCTCAGCACAACTTGAAAATTATTTGCCCTGCTAGATAATGTGTTACAGTGAAGCATGCAATTTAGAGTCTCCAAGTCATCATCTGAAGCATAAATATGTTTTGAAGTTTAAACTAAAATAAATATAGTACTCAAAAGAGAAACAGAAATTAATCACAGTTCCTCGTGAGCTGCATAACAAATATAGTGACAAAAGTGTGTAGAATTCACTCAATATTTTACTTTTTAAAAATAAATTGTTCACATTTCTGTCTGAGAGGACGCTCTTGAGTTTAAAGGGCTTCTTGAGTCACTGAGGACCAGAAAGAAGAGAAAGTAAGGAGAATTTAGATTACATTGGAGGATGCCGTTCCCATCTCAAAGCTATTTCTGACTAGACCGGTTTGAGAGTGGTCTTGTTCAGAGCTGAGGTGACAGAGTCCTTTATGATCCTGTCCCCTGCTTCTACTCCACAATATGTCATTGGAACCCAGTCAAAGACAGTGCTCTGAGGTGAGGCCAAGGTACTTCCCAAGGACTGAGAGACAAAGGGAAAAAGGCTTCTCTCAGAATGTGGGTTAGTGTGCTTACTGGAAGTAATAACCAACGTGATATACTAAATATTTAATAACTAATACTAAAAAGGCACTGACCAATCAGAAAGGATACAGGGTGGAACAGGGTCTTCAAGAGCATCCTGGATCACAGAGGGATTTAGGGGCCCCAAGAATGAGCAAGGGCAGCAGTCAGGGTAGTCTTGGCAAAATCTTTTTACTCACTGGTATACTAATACTTCAGTGTGTTAACAACTTGTGCAAACATATTGAACGAAGCCCTAGAAACACTGCTCCACCTTCCTATGCCCCACCAGCCTCTGTTTGACACATATGTTGAAGTTTCTGAATTCAGAAAGAACATCACTGTGGTAATAATGGTTATAATGATAAAATCAAAAAATAATACAGCATCTAAATCAGCACAATACTGGGGGACAGACCGTGTGCTAGGCCAGAGGTCCAGGCTGGGAACAGTTAAGTAGCTGATGGGGTTCAGGACAGGTTACCCCAAAACATAGCGCCTTTGCATATTGTCTGTTTTAAGCTGAAAGACTGAGAAACACAGCAGAAGCAGGAAGGTCACTGGATGCTTCCCCCTGCCCTTTTCCACTGAAACAGGTTTTAAAACCCTTACGCAAGAGGTGCTTCCCTCTACCCCAAGAAAAGGAGCATTCTACACCCTGAAGACAAATGGAAACCAAGAAGAATCCAAGCAATCACGCCTGCTGCACCCAGTTTACTGCATGTATATCACATTCCTTGACCTAAGATATTTCTGCACAACTGTCCGCCCTTCATTAAGCCTAGCATAAAATATTTGGATTGTTTCTTTGGGTCCACATTTCCTAATGAAGGCTTCTGTATCATGTATAGCTTACAGTAAATAAATTTGTATATTTTTCTCTTGTTAATCTGTCTCTATCAGTTTACTTTCCAGACCCAGCCAGGGACCCGAAGAGTGTCGAGAAAAACTTTTCCTCCCCTATATAAATCCTAAGAGGGTGGAGAAAAACTTCTCCCCTAAGTAGCTAAAAAGGTGAAGTGAACACAGCTGACGAAACTGCACTGCAAGGGGTACTCAGCGATGCAACAGGGAAAGGGAAGGTTCAGAGAAAACACAGGTAGGCAGTCAGATCACAGACCTGTGGGGGACAAACTATTTCGTCACTGGAGAGGGGTGTCCTGTAGTCACAAGGTATATTTTCTTAGCCTTGGTCACCTGAATCTGTTTAGCTTTGAGCCTTCCCTGCACTTTAAATAAAAATATAACCATCTCCTGAGAGTGCCTGCTTCCCATGTGCCCTGACATCAGGAGGTCAGAATTCTGGATCTCTGGATCTGAGAAGTCTGCTTCATAGTCATACATCTGAGTGAGACACACACACACACCAAAAGTCTCAGGGGATATCTTATACTAAAATTTGGAGTTTTTAAAATATGCTGTATAAAAATATAACATCCAGTTTCTTGTCTTGCCAGGTTGAAGCCAGATCTTTAGAACGGTCAAAGTCAACACAGTAATGCCAATCCCTCAACCATCCTTACACCTTGACAAAGACCTGCCCTCCTCCTGCTCCCTGCACCCCCCTGCACCCACAGGCTGTATGATGGAGTTTCTGCAGACAGCCACAGCTAAAAAGACAAGCCAGAACCTTTGTCTTCCCAACATTCAGGGGGCTTTTTACCAGTTCTGTGGGGTATGTTCAATTCAGACAGTATTATGAGCTCGGATTTACAGAACAGGGCTGCTGTGGAAGCCCTGGTGGTTACTCACTTGCATTTCAATAGGACCACAGGGGCTGAGGCTGCCTTCCAGCAATGGAGATAGAAATGCCTTTTTAAAGAAATGACCAATTGAAATTTCACCAATTCTCCTGACCACAATAGAATTTACTATTTTATAATAACTATAAAAACTCACTTTTATACTCCAGTGTTAACTCACACACAAAAAGTAGCTACTATTAATTTGAGGCTTACTATGTGCTAGACGATGTGCTAAGGATGTCTCGATCAGTACAAGGACTCACTGACGTCTTATGATCTCCATTTTACAAGAACAAAATGGAAGCTTGGACAGGTCAAGTACTTTCCCAAGAACAACAGGCAATTAAACTTTACAATCAGAATTTGAATCCAGGTTTGCTTTAGAAAGCCTGTGCTCACAATTAGACTTCCTCCTAAGAAAAAGAAGATGAAAAACATGAACAGTAAAAAAAAGTCATCAAATGGAGGGTTAGCAACAGGGAAGTAGGAGGAGGAGGGAGGGGGAAAAGATACAGAGAATAAGTAGCATAGACAGTAGGTAGAAAATAGACAGGGGTAGGGTAAGAATAGTATGGGACATGTAGACACTAAAGAACTTATGACACATGGACATGAACTAAAGGTGGAATGTGGGTGGGAGGGGATGGGCAGGGTGGAGGGGAGTGAAGGGGAAAAATGGGCCAACTGTAATAGCATAATCAATAAAATAAAGAATAAAAAAATAATGAATCTGACTTAGTTACTATCTCCTTATATGGCTATGGTCAGCTACTTCCTGTTGTGGCAAACACATGTAGAAAATGAAACAGATACTATAGCATAATATATGTAATATATAACTTACCTCGTATCACTACAGAATGATGTATCTGTTCCAAATAAACAAAATTTCCATATAATTCCTTTTTCTATTTCAAATGATTTGCTTAAAATGTATTTACACTGTAATATCCACTTTACTTTTTTTAAGCATTTTTTATTGATACTACAGTTTTCCCAATTTTTCCCCCTTTATCCCCCCTCCACCCTGTCCCCCCACAACCCTCCAGTATCCCCCATCCTTAGTTCATGTCCATGGGTTGTAAATAAAAGTTCTCTGAGTCCTCTGTTTCCTACACCATTTTTATCTTTTCCCACCTATTTTATGCCTACTAATTATGCTTCTTCTTCCTCGTACCTTTCCCCCTTCCCCCTCCCAACTGAATTCCCTCCATGTGATGTTCATTTCCCTGATTCTGCTCCTGTTCTGGTTGTTTGCTTAGTTTTTGTTTTCATTATTTTTGTTTTCTTTTAGGTTCATTTGTTAATAGTTGTGAGTTTGTTGTCATTTTATTGTTCATATTTTTATCTTCTTTTTCTTAGATAAGTCCCTTTAACATTTCATATAATAAGGGCTTGGTGATGATGAACTCCTTTAACTTGACCTTATCTGGGAAGCACTTTATCTACCCTTCCATTCTAAATGAAAGCTTTGCTGGATAGAGTAATTTTGGGTGTAGGTCCTTGCCTTTCATGACTTCAAATACTTCTTTCCAGCCCCTTCTTGCCAGTAAGGTTTCTTTTGAGAAATCAGCTGATAGCCTTATGAAAACTCTTTTGTTGGTAACTGTCTCTTTTTCTCTTGCTGCTTTTAGAATTTTCTCTTTGTCTTTAATCTTGGGTAACTTAATGATGATGTGCCTTGATGTGTTCCTCTTTGGGTCCAGCTCCTCTGGGACTCTCTGGGCTTCCTGGACTTCATGGAAATCTATTTCCTTTGCTAGATTGGGAAAGTTTTCCTTCATTATTTGTTCAAATAAGTTTTCAATTTCTTGCTGTTGTTCTTCTCCTTCTGGCATCCCTATAATTCAGATATTGGAATGTTTCAGGTTGTCCTAGAGAATTCTCAGCCTCTGTTTATTTTTTTGGATTCTTGTTTCTTTATTCTGATCCAGTTGGATGCTTATTTTTTCCTTTTGTTCCAAATCATTGCTTTGAGTCCTGGTTTCCTTCTTGTCACTGTTGGTTCCCTGAATATTTTGCTTTATTTCATTTTGGGTATCTTTCATTTGTTCTTTCATTTTTTGACCAAGCTCAATCAGTTCTATGAGCATTTTGATTATCAGGGCTTTAAGTTCTCCATCAGATAGGTTGGCGATCTCCTCATCGCTTAGTTCTGAGGTTTTGCTGTGTTCTTTCATTTGGGCCACATTTCTTTGTCTTGGCACACCTGCCCACTTTACTTTTTAAACAACATGTATGGGACATATTTAAACTTTTGTGTCTGACCAGGGTGCATCATTATTCACATCCACTGTTATCCTGAGCCACACCATGGCTGTGCCCTGTGTGGTAACTGAGGCATACAGGTCAGATGGTTTTAAATGGCCACCTCCCACTCTCATGTCTGAACTTTTTTGCAAGTTCTCCTCTTTTCTTGCTTCCAAATGGTTAAACCAGATTTCTCTCACAGTTACATATCAGATCATGAGCAGAATCCCAATAGACCATGCCCTAAATCAGTTCCATTTTAATAATCAAATAAATGGCTTAGGTGCCATACTAGGGAAATGGGCCTACACAGATAATTAAAGACATGACTTTTATAAGTTTGCAGTCCAGAGCCAGCAAGTGAGGGTGGGGAGCAAAAGTGAAATCAGACAATTTCAAAATAACACAGAAATGCTTTGCTAGAGGTATTTACAGCATGAAAGGCTTGGTGGCATGGAGTTCAGAGATGACTCCCATAAAAGTTAGTAGCTGATCTGAGCCTTGATGTATGAATAGGAACCAGCCAGATGAAAAGGTAGCCAGTGGGATAAAAGAGAGGAAGAGGAAATGCTCAGGTGCAAGAACTAGCATGGTTTGCACAGAGAATGACTAAATTCTCGGTATTGGTGGAGTCCAAGTTTAGGCAGTAAGTAGTAGAACCTGAGACTTGAGAGATACAAAGGTGACCTTCAATGGTATGATACTTTTGACTTTATTCCATGGATGACAGGAGCCACTGATGGAATAAACAAGGAAGCAATATGAATGAAAGAAGAGAATTCAGCTAGAAAGAATTGGAGCCAGACATATATAGCTTCTCAAGTAGTTTTTGAATAAATATGTAATTCTCAAAAATAAATGTGATCCATTAGATGGTAGGAGATTATAGTGGAATCAATAGGTTTAATTTGGAATCATTTCTTGCAGGGGAGAAGTCTGAGGATAGGTACTGTCCATGTGTCCAGCAGGGAGTCAGACAGCCTGTTTCTAATCATCTACAGGCTGGGAAACCACAACCAAGTGCTCCTTACAGCTTCCAAATTCAACTGTGCACTAATATCACTGGGGAGGTTTTCTGAGTCCTGATACCTAGGCCTTCTCCCAAACATATTAAATTAGATCCCCTACAGCTGTGATCCAGTAATTACTACAATTCTCCAAGTGATTCCAGTGTTCAGCCATGACTAAGAACTTCTACACTAACATACCAGGTTCAGATGTGAGATTAATAAAGAGCTTTCTTTCCAGTAAAGTATACGGACTGTGACATTTTGGACTTGACTTGACTTTGCCTGTTTATTTCGACACAGGTGATTGTACCTATTAAAGGCACAGCTGAACTGTCACTTCTTCTGAGAAGGCTTTTCTGAGCGGTATTAGACAGAAGCTATTTCATTTCTAAGAGAAGAGTACTTCTCATGTTTACTGAGCTTGGTGGAAAGAAAGTTTATAGGTTGAAGCAAGAGGTCACACAAGATGAAACCAGACTCTATTGGAAGAAAATCCATTTGCAAACATTTAACTGGAAGATGAAAAAGAGATTCAGTATGTTGGTGCTGAAGCATGGAAGGACTCTTTACTTTGGGATGATGATGGGCCACAGTTTCTGATTTCACTGTGAAGAACAGAACATAGTAGGCAAAGATATAAACTTCCAGCCTGCATACTAGAAGTCCAGTAAAAAATAAGAAACACAACCTTGATTCATGGGACAATAGTCTTGTGGGGTGTTTTTTGACAAGCTCATAAATATGCTATTCTTAATGTCATTCACAGTTCAGAAGATTTCTGAAAGATTCAAGTCATGGCCCTTATATATAGTAAGGGTCTTGTATACAGTACTATGTTTTGTTTTCTTTTTAATCTAGGAATGTTAACCTGTATAGAGACATTTTAAGACAAGACAGATTAAGTCTGTAATTTTTTTCAAATTCTTAGTACATATTTTAACACTATTGTTTATTTTTAGGAAGCCCTTACCAAGCATAGGAAAGTTATATTGCACTAATATTCCAGAATTGTGGATAGTGAGGTGGGTTTTAGGTGTAGTTAAAGAATGTCAAAAACCATTCTAAGAAGGCACTTAAAACTTTGCTAAAGCAAATACACCTTAAGGCAAAAATAAGATGAACTTCAGAATAGTATGCCTGGGGTCTATTTAACAGGCATGAGGTTACAAGCACCTCAAAGTCAGCTTTAGGCACAAGTTACACAGAACCAAGAGGTATAACCTTCTCCTCTCCCCCTGAAAGTAATGCTTAAGGGGGTACACTGAAGTGTAGATAACAAATGAGTGTTTTTCAAAGTGGTGCCTCTCCAGGGGAGAAAGCCCAAGGAAAACGGACGTATAAAAAGGTAATCGATTGGTTTAACTTTGCACGTAGTACGCAAGAGACACACACACAAATCTTGGAAATTAAAGGCAGTCAAGCTTGTAGGGTTCTATTCTCAAAACGTGTACGGTGAACATAATGGAGTGGGCAGAGAGGAACACTGTATATCTGAAGAACAGGGAAGTAAAAGGCATATAGTTCTCCTGGTATAACTACATGAACACTTTGCCAGTCTGTTTGACCTGGGAGCTCTCTGGACGATCTTCCATTGCCATGCTAGGAATGGTAACCCTCCAGAAGAAATGATTCACATCATGGGACTACTTTTACCCATAATAAAATAAATGATGCAAAAGTCTTGGCTTTAAAAGAGTTTCAATTTAGCCAAACCATTACTTATTTTTTGTTTTATATCAAACTAGTTTGACATAAGGGCCAAGTTTCACAAAGCAGGAAGGAGGTCACTGTCATAGACTTTCACTGCAAAGATAGGCTGATTTATTGCCTTCTCCCCACCCCATTCCCTCAACTATCCATACATATCTACTTGGAAAAAGTGAGGTGGTGGAAAATAGATACAATTTTCTGGATGGTTTAGAAAAATCATTCTCATTCTGTGTTGTGAATAAAAAATAAAATGTGGTGTTTATAAAAATATAATATATATATATCTCCTAAGCCTTATCTTGAGAGATTCAGATCAGCAACATTCACTCACTAGGATGCAAGTCCTTCCCTATACAAGATTTGTGATAATTCTCTGAAAAAAAAAAAAAAAGCACACATACACACTTGTCCTCCCCCCACACACACACACAAACACATCTTATCATGTCCCTCTGAATTGAGTTTTGCAAAACCAGTTTAGTACACTTCACTGAGTCTTTGTGTCTGCAGTCACTATCATCCATCCAGTGTGCACCCTGGTTAGGTGAACAGTACACTTGTCCAATTATCCAGTGACCTAGAGGCAAACAGACAGCCCACTGGGAAAATGAGGACCTCGTAGCTGCTTCCTTCCTTAAGTGCAGTTCCGTGGAGTGAATTAATAGACTTAATGTCATTACTCAAGGCCTTCTTCCTGACTATAGGACCTGGAGCTCCCTTTTTTTCTCAGAGCATTTACTTTAGAATATTTCCAATCGTAAATTCTTTCCCTGTCCCTCTGAAATGTAAGTTTTCTTGGGGCCTCAGTCCAGTTTTACAAAACAGGAATGTTTTTCTCAAGGGCCTGGGAGCCATTTCTTTGAAAAATGATCATCAAAAAAATAACACTCCTATTTCCTAGTTTCTGTGGGAAGAAGGTAGGAGACTTCCCATAAGTGACTAATGTCCATAAGTGTCACTTGGCAAACAGGGATGGCCTGATCACACTGACCAACCCACCCACTGACGGCTGCCGATGTTTTCCCTCTAGGTCACACCATGCTGAAAAGCCATCCCACCTTCAGCTTCAGAGGAGATGAAGTCAATCTTTGTCCTGTCAAAATCATCTTTAGTTCATTCCATTTCAGCCAGTTTAACTTTGTCTGGTGTAAGTTTCCTGCAACGGTGCTACACACAAAGTCCTGACTAAGGACATTCACCACCCTATTCTCAAAATACAGAAGAAACTAGATTACATTTCAAAAAAAATTCAAAGGTCCTGACATTTTATTTTGGCTACTGACTTAAGTCATGATGATAACGACAGCCTCAGAAGAAGCTGTATAATCATTTTCCTTGTAAAATATAATTCATTCTATGTTGATGGTATAGAATAGAAAATCAACTTGTATCCTGCTGTTTGAAAGATGGATGTGTTACTGGGAAGAAAAATCTATTCAACAAACTCTAACTTAGTCTCATATGTTATGTTTTCCATGAATATGCTTGTTCTTTAAATATTAAATGCATACAGTTTCATTTTTTAACAACATTTTCAAAACATGAAGTGAACAAGAACAGTTTCTTGTCCATTCATTAAGATAATACGAAGAGGTGAAGAGCAAAATTCGTCTCAACACCATATTACACAAGCTGTTAATAGGACTCTGGAGTTCATGATTTAGTACTTTCACCAAAGAAAATTAAACTTGAAATAACAAATGTACATGACCAAAGAATACTTTTCAGTTAAGCAAATCATTGCTCGGATTGTAAATGACTACACTCTTGCCCAGAAAATAACAGAAAAGTGCAATGGTGCTGTAAAGAGTTGCCAAAAATAGAGTTTCCTAGGCTTCCTAATGTTAGTAATAAAAAACTATGTGGCCATAATACAACTGAGTTCTGATTTCTTACAATAATAGGAATACATGAATTACAGCACGACTGTTACAAAGATTCCTGCAACTGTGCCAGGTGGCCTTATTCAGCATCCCAGGAGAAATCTTAGGTGCCTTGAAAACCCACATTTTTATCTCTAGTCCTCTGCGTCTCTGCTCCAGATTCATGTTCAATGGCCTAAATAATAGCACCACTTGGATGATTAATAGGCATTTTATAATGACCACATCTACATTGATGATTTACACTCCATCTAACTCTTTCCTTCCCTCTTCAGGAAATAGTATCTACCATTTACCTTAAATCTCTGACTCGTCATCACTACTTAAAATATTTTTCTAATTAAACCACTCCCCATCTTAACCCACCACTTTAAGCCACCCCCATGTCCAGCTTTACTTCAGCATTAATCTCACTATCACTACGCTTCCTAGTGTCTCACAGTTGTATATACATTCAAATCTCCACAACCGCAAAGAACATTTACAGCTGTAAGCACCTCACCGCCTGTTCCTGTTCAGATCTTCCCATTGTTTCCTCATCATACTGAGAACAGAAATGAAAACGTTTAGCGTGCCTTTTTCTCCATTTTTTATCTCTTATTACTCCCATGCTCGCTCCTTCCTCTTCAATTACAAAACCAAGCTCTTTCAGGCATTTATACTTCCCTTTGCCTCGAATATTCCCTCCACAGTTTTTCACCAGGCTACTTCTGGCATTTATATCAGATCTCTGCTCAAATATTCCCCTTTAAGGACGAACTGATTGTCCAAACTAACACATCCCTTTCCCCTTCTTCCTCCTCTTCACCCCTTCATTTTGTATTTTGCTATATTTTTTGTTTTGTTCTTTTTGTTTGCTTGTATTTTTTTTATTTCTATTCTCAAATACTTGCAATATAGATATGCTTATTTGCTTATTTTCCACCTCTTCCTACCAGAACGAAAGAACTATGGAAGCAGAGACTCTCTTTCTCTCTACCCCTTCTCCCCTCTGTGTTTTGTTTTATACTTGGATCTTCAGAACCTGGCAAATGCTTGGCACATAATCAAGGATTTAAGAAGTCTGTTGAATGACTACATGATTTCACACTCCACAGATCCTAAAAACGACATCACTGTTCTCTATAAACCAGCAGTTTCTCCAATATCCACATTTTTTTTTCAGTTATTCTTTCATTTGTCTTTTTTTCCTCACTAAACTTTGTTTTAATGGGTCTCGAAATCCTGTAACAGATTTTTGGTCAAGTTGTTTCCACTAAAAAGTACTGATTTTAAAAACTGATAACTTAAAAAGGGCCATACACACAAACAAACATGCAAAATCAAAGGGTCCACAAAATAGTCTCTTTTCCTTCTGAAGGTTTTATGATGGATTGTAACCAGTCTTTTTCCATTAACCAGTCTTACTATTAATCTTAAGTGGCCAACTGAGACAAATGGTTCTGAGACCATTCTTCCACCACTGATTAACACTGGGGTGGCAAGTATTGGGGATAATATTCTTTCAGCCTTCTGAGCTTTCTGGGCAGACTTTGCCAGCTCCAGCTGCCTTCTTGTCCACTGTTTTGATGACACCAACAGCAACTGTCTGTCTCATGTTATAAATGGCAAAACAGTCCAGAGGAGGAAAGTTTGAGAAGCTTTCAACACAAAAGGCCTCACCAGGAACCATATCGATGATGGCAGCAACACTAGATTTCAAAAACTTTGAGCCACCTTCCAGCTTTTTCCCAGAATGATCAATCTTCTTCTTCAGCTCAACCAACTTGCAAGCAATGAGCTGCATGACAACCCAGCACAGGTGTGTATCCAGCACTGATTTGGCCTGGATGGTTCAGGATAATCACCTAAGTTGTGAAGCCAGCTGCTTCCATTGGTGGGTCATTTTGCTATCACCAGTCACGTTGCTACATCTTTGGAAAACATGTTCTTGACCTTGAAGCCCACATTGTCCTCAGAAAGAGCTTCACTCAAAGCTTCATGGTGCATTTCAACAGAATTTACCTCAGTTGTAATGTTGCCTGGAGCAAAGGTGATCACCTTGCCAGGTTTGAGAATACCAGTCTCCACTTCATCCCCAGTGGTAGTACAAATCAGGGACCACCAATTTTGTAGACATCCTGGAGATGCAGACACGGGGACTTGTCAGTTGGGTAAGCAATCCAGGGCTTCAAACGACATGGTTCCACTGGCACTACCATCTTCATGGGTAAATTTCTATCCCCTGAACCAAGGGATGTTAGCACTTGGCTCCAGCATGGTGTTGCCATTCCAATCAGAAATTGGCACAAATGCTACTGTGTCAGGGTTGTAGCCAGTTTTAGTAATGTAGGTGCTAATTTCCTCAACAAATTCCTTGTATCTCTTCTGGCCATAGGGTGGATTCTCAGTGGAATCCACTTGGTTAACACCAACAATCAGTTGTTTCACACCCAGAGTATAAGCCAGAAGGGCATGCTCACGGGGCTGCACATTCTTGGAAATAACTGCTTTAAACTCACCAACACCAGCAGCAACAATCAGGACAGCACAGTCAGCCTGAGATGTGCCTGTAACCACGTTTTTTATAAAGTTTCTGTGTTCTAGAGCATCAGTGATGGTCACATAATACTTACTGATCTTGAATTTCCACAGGGAGATATCAACGATGACACCACACTGGCATTCAGCTTTCAGTTTATCCAAGACCCAGGCATACTTGAAGAAGCCATTCACCATATCAGTGGCCTTCTTCTCAAAATTTCTGATGGTTCTTTGTTGATCCCCCCGCATTTAGAGATCAGATGACCAGTAGTGGTAGACTTGCCAGAATCTACATGTCCAGTGACAATGATGTTGATATGTGTCTTTTCCTTTCCATTTTGACTTTCAGTGGTGGTTTTCATGACACCTGTGTTCTGGTGGCAAACCTGTTGCAAAAAAAAAGGTTCTTCCACTTTTCTAAATTAAAGGCTTTAGAGTCATCCTTGAAATGCTTCTTCTTCTTGACTCTAGACCCATTATACTCCAACCCTGCCTTTTCCTATTTCCTCCCCACTGCCTCCACGTTTAGAAACTTATTTCAAAGTATTCTACCTAGATTGTCCTTTCTCTGAGGAGATATGGAGTAAAATTTGTAAAAATAATATAAATTTGGCAATCAGCTACATAACAAGGGCAGCTGAGTCCAGGAAAATAAGACGAGCTTTCAAGATTGAATGTACAAAATTAAAGAGAGTCTTGCAAGATACCCATACTGGAGAGAAAAGAAGAAAAGAAAAATGAGTGATATCAAGAGCAAAATTATGAAAGCACAGTGTCCACACGTTCAGAGCTCATTTCTAATAACAGGTTTATCAGTCACTTCCTCTACTCCCCTTTCTAAAACCCTTGGAGTATTCTTCATTATCAAAATTCTTTAGGTTCAAGGTGTGAAATTACATTATTCTGTCTCTTTATATATAACCTGTGTTCAAAACAAACCAAATTCCCCACTTCTCTCAAAAATAAGTTCGTACTCTAGTCTTTGCTTACTCTGTATTTATACTCTAGGAATCTCCTCTAATAACTACCTAGTTTTACCTACTTAGGATATGGTACAAATATTACTTCTTCCTTAAAGACTCATCTGATTCTCTCAGTTCCAGTGAATTTCCACCAGCCTCCCAAACATCCTTCTTAACCAGTAAATAGCATTTTTGCCCTCTGTTTCATACTAAAAGTATTTTTTAAGCATGTCTGTCTTCACTACCTACCTGGAGTATAAGATCCTTAAGGGCATGAACTATATCTTATTTGTAGCTCCAAAAATTAATGTAACCTTGGAGAACTTAATTTATGTGAAACTTGGGTTTCTTATTTTAAAAATAGGAGTAATAATAATAGCAAAAACCATATGGCATGTTGTAAGAATAAAATAATTAAATTTATCTAAAGCATTTGGAACAGCACCTGATCCACAAGAGTTCCTTATTACTATTATTTTCAAAATTGCTATCATTAATTGTACCTGCCCATCTCACTATCTAAGATTTAATTGATATTCAATAGCATCTTTAAAAGAGCAAGAAAATTCCTGAAAAAGAACACTAAAAGCACACAACAAAAATGGTAGCTAAGCATATGTCAGGTGGTGCAGAAAAAGTGTAAAGGCCAAAGAACAATAAAATACACCTGACCAAGGCAAGTGTGTAGAATTTCATAAAATGGGAGAATAGTAGGGAGTTAACGATGGAGGTGACTAAAAATGGAGGCAATGTTCAAAATCTACTCAATCAGCCATTTCAGCATTAATGCAAAGAAGCAAGACGGGGCATTCCAATTAGAACCCCAAGTTTATTCTCTTTTAAAAGAACTGTTCCTAGGAGAAGCAAAAGAGCACTTGCACAAGATAACTTGATGGTATGAACAAAGTACATTAGGAGAAGGGGAGTAGAGAGGGAATTGTTTAGCATTGAGGACACAGATTGAAAAGAAAAAGAAAGGAAAGAAAATGATTTCATCACTGGAGGAAACAGGAGAAACTTCTTGTGGAAGTATCCATGTATGCTATTCCAGCCCTCCTCCTGACTGCTCTCACAGATTTTGGAGAAGGAAAATAGCTGGAGGGGACACTGAAGGCACATGTAGATGTCTAGCAAAACACCCACGGGCTCATTAACACCTGCTGATCTATGCAGTCCAGAGCCCTGTCGCATGAAAAATGAATTCTAAAAATAAGGCCTGGCTTTCTCTCTAAAGGCACAAACTTAAAGGATAAAGCTCTTTGTAAAATTTTACTTCAGGCTATTTGGCAAACTCCAACAAGCTAATCAGACTGTCACAGTATGCTCTGGGCAGTGGGCGCTCTAAACTTAAGTGCTGACTCCTACTCACTACACGTCACAGAGCTGAAAGAACTGTCCAACACGACCGAACAGATTTTCACGCTTGAACCAAATAGGAGGGATGTATAACATTTGGGTTAATAAATGCCCCCGAAAGAGGCTGATTGGAGGACACAGACTGCAAGTCTCTAGGAGTCAGAGAGGCTTGTTTCAGCACCACAGTCACCAACTTGGCTTTTTCTTCCTGGAGCACTCGTTACGGTCAGGTTTCGAGTACTCCAGAGTTATTCCCTAAAACCAGGCTGCTGACACTGGTTTGAAGACAATGATAACAGAAAAAGTCTTCAGCACAAAGAATTGTAATCACACCATTCTTTACATCAGTAGTTTCTGTTAAGGACACAGATGGGGTGGGAAGGCATTGGCTTATCTAGATTACTAGAGGTGCCCACCTGCTTAATGACCTGGGTTAAATGAGGATAGGCATGACTGTATAATTGGGGGGACCTCTTATTATGATATAATACCAAGGTGAAGGATACTTTTAATGTACCTGGTCCTGATGTACTTATTATCATGACTTGAACTGTGTTCTTTTACAAGAAAAAAGTATATATCAGGTTCCTGTAAAGTTGGATTGGGACACAGCTACGTCCATTCATTTATGTATTGTCTGTGGCTGCTTTCGTGCTACAATTCAAAGCTGAAAGTTACAACAGAGACTGTAAGGCCCAGAGAGCTGAAAATATTTATCTGGGCTTTCAAGGAAACTTTTGTTGACTTCTTTTCACATGACTGGCCAAGTCAGGAACTGTTACTGCCTTCATACCTCTAACCTGTTAATAAATATATTTAGTTTTGTTCTTAACATGTTGGTGACTCAGAGATCATCCTAGATTTTCCTAATTTCAGGCTCTGTTTGAAGTCTGGCCAGAACCACATTTTTACCGGCTTCTGAGTGTTATAAACTTGGAGATCTTCTACCAAAGTCATATTCACATTCAAAGAATGATTTGGAAGAAAGCTCCTAGAGTGCAAGAAAGGTAGAAAAAGCAGGAGAACGAACGGACATCCCTCATGCCTGCTTTCCTGATCCTAGTCTTTGTAGAATGCTTTGCAAACACTCAAACAACTTGATTTTGATGTCCTCATTACTGAGAGCAATTTCTAAAGAAAAGCTCTGATAAACCATTTCTAATAAATGGGTATTACCATTTATTTGTCCATAAGTAATATTGCCACACTGTGTAAATCACAAATTTCACATTCCCATATACGGAATATGTTAAGCAAAAACTTAAAGAGCTTTTCTATGGAAGGACAGTTAAAGTACTAAACAAGGAAGAAAATACACCTTATGGGGCCCTAAAATTATGATTGAAAAGAAGGTAATGGGGATTTGTACAAAACTATATTCATGTCAGAACTACATTTCAACTCCAAAAGCAGTACAGACTAGTACAGTCACAATGTCAGAAACTACATTTCAACTCCAGATTCAGTACAGCTGAATGATATGGCACCAAAATAGCAGCAAATCAAGTAAAACGTGAAGCCTCCTCCTCACCACTTTCTGAACACTTCGTGTTACTAATCACCACTCCTTGAGAAAGATCTCACAAAAACCATCCAAATATGACACTTCTTGTATGTGTTTTTAAGTGAAATTAAATAAACTCCCTAAGATTCATAGGGAAATTGTTTATTAGATACTATTCATACATTCTCCAGTAGTTGGGGATCTTTTGTCTAGGTTGGCTCTGGGAGGTAGAAAAATGCAATCTTAGAAGATGTTAAACAGAAGTAGTGATGCCTTGGTTTTGGCTAATGACTGGTGTCATTGCTTTGTCTATACCATGTTTTAATGCATCTCATTAATTTCTACCAATTTACCAACAAGTAGTTGACATTATTATTGTTGTTTTGGACAACTCAAATTAAACCCTTCCTACTTTTCGTCTTCTAATATTTATTTGTGCTCAAACTGTGATAGAATCTGAAAATATAATTTTAAAATAATTATGATCCCCACTATCATGGAGTTTACAGTCAGTAAGTGGCCTCTGAGAAAAAAAAAATATTTTAAAGAGAAATATCTCAAGGTTTCTAGATTGAACCAACATCCTCTTAAAACACTTAGAAGGGCAAACATAGAGGTAACTATGATAGTTATATTATCGAGTACTTATTGTGTGTCAAGAACTATCCTAAACATATATATGTATTGTATATGTTTTAGCCCTCATAATCCTATGACCTAGGCATTGTTACTGTTATACCCATTTTACAGATGGAAAGCCTGACAAAGAGGTTAAATGGCTTCTCAGAGCCACAAAGCTAGCTGTAGGAGCTGACAGTCCAATGCAGGGAGTCTGACTCCAGAGCCCATTTGGCACACTAGGCTACAATGAGGGACTGAGAGGGGTATAGACAGCTTGAGAAAGTACAAAGGGAAGAATGGGGAGCATTGAAGAATGGCTTCTCCAGCATGTTGGTAACTCAAACTCTCTGTGTCTCCTAAGTGTACCCACAACAGTTTTTGTATTGTTCAGCCAGAGAAAATGTCACCTTTCTTGACAGTGTCTCCCCCAGGGTGATAATCCTGATACTATGTCCAGTTCATATCTGGGTGTCAAGAGTTTGACAACGCCTGGCTTTGGAGGGTGCTCAATAATGTTCACTCAAACAAAATAGTGACCAACTCAGATACAGAGATCTGAGTGATGGCTGCCACAGGGCAGGGGGATGGAAAATGTGAAGGGACTGAGAAGTACAAATTGGTAGTCACAAAATAATCCCGGGAGAGTCAAGTACAGCATAGGGAATGCAGTTAATAACGTTGTACTAACTGTGTATGGGGCCAGGTGGGTGCCTGAAATACTGGGGGAACAGTTTGTAAAGCATATTATTGTCTAACCACTATGGTACACACCTGAAACTAATGAAAAATAATGTTGACCATAAACTGTAATTGAAAAATAAAAGTTAAATAATATTTGTTGAATAGATGGATGTACAATATATTTGTGAAAGACATGACTGCTGGGAGTGGCAAGTCAAGGGCAACAAAGTTCAGGAAAGATGTAAAACTTCTTTCCTACCACCGCTCTCTCAACATTTCTGACCTGAGTTGCTCCTTTCATGCCCTGCTTAACCACACTTCCATTTTACCTCCACAACTGAACACCTGGACTCATGAAGGAAAATGGAATTTGAAGAAAACAAAGTTTGAATTAAGAAGAACACACACTTAAAATGAATGAATCACAAAACCTTACGGAGCTAGACCATAGGTCAATTAGGAAACCAAACTGCTGGATCATAATGTAGGAAACTGGATTCCAGTGAGGTTCAGCGACTTCTTCAAAGCTGTCCGTTAATTAGTGGCACAACCAAGATCCTGTCTCTTAGGAGTGCTATCTACACCCAAAACTAATATAAAGTGATGCTAAAAGTCAACTCTAATTTAAAAAGAAAAATAACCTGTTACATATTATTTTTAAAATTTAAGTGGGAAAAACAAGGTGTTGATAATTATATCTTGGCACATTATAAAACTTATCTTCTATGCCTTCTTTGGTCCTTTGTGCATTCCCACTGCATCTGTGGAATCTGTACCCTCCATCACGGCATATTACATAGACTGGTACCACCGATGGGAAGCAGCCCTACCACTCAGTGATGAGGAAAACAAAACTCAGGAATACACTCTATCTTTAACTGCAACAATCTTAAGGGTTAGTCAGCTTTCACAATTGCCCATTATTTTGTTGTTTCTATCAAATAAGTCATTTAAGATTCTAACATTGTTTTAATTGAATGGATTTCTTTAAAAACAGAGGAAAGGAAGGAAGGAAAGAAAAGCAAAAGAAAAGGAGGTGCCGTGTATCGCATGACACACCATCACACAAAACGATTATAATTTACAAAACATCACCTCAAGTGGAAACAAAAATTATTCCATCAAATTGTGTCAAGATTGTGTAACACTGGAGAAGTGACTATAAAAACAAAGACAAATTTGAATTTTCCCAAACCAGAAATGTGTCTAGTAACTAACAGGCGTTGCAAAGGACTTATTAATGTATTCTACATTTAAAGGTGTAGTATTAAAAATGTAAATCTGAAGTTATTTTGCCCATCAGATAATAAGTTTTTAACCCCTCAGATTAAAACCAGTCTTGAAATAATTGACCACAGATTTAGAAAGAATAATATTCTTTGGGAGTTCTTGTGAAAAGACAGGCAATGGGTAAGAGATACCCCTTTACCTTTTTTCCTTTCCACTGACCATGTAGATTCTCACCTCAGAGCAGCTGCTCTCCCTTCCTTCTCAGAAGAAGCTGCAGAGGCAACATTAAACTTGTTTTATGTAATTACTTGTTCTAAGCTTAAATAACTTTTAAAAATATGTGCTATGATGTAATTTGAAAAGTTAGATTATTTTGTTATTAAATGTTCATTAACTTTGCTCATTCTCATATCCCCAATAAAACAACAGTTCTAATAACTTTGCTAGCAGAATAGCATTTATTATTGATAAAGGATAGATATATAAAAGAAAGGAAACATAAGAACCATCTTATAGGTCTCAGATCCATACTCTATAGTTAGGATTCAAGGGTTTTAATAATAAACAATAGTTCATACTAAATAAATGTGTGTGGCTGAAATGGCAATTATGTGGTTTAAACTGATTTCCTTTTGGTGGTGGAGGTTATTTTTATCTACTTTTTGTTGTTTAAATATATTTTTCAGTATTTACCTTTGCTTCTCAAGAGATTTTTATAGGTCTACTATTAAGGTGGAGAGTATTGTATTGTAATGACATTGAACAGAGTATTTTGAAAAATGAATGGAAAGAAAAACCCTCATCCATAAGTTCTTTAAAAGTAGGTAACAGATTTTATCAACAATGTTGATTTCAGTGTGTGAGTTGTTCGATTTCAGATTCTCCTGGTGACTTTCAGTCTATTACATCACCAGGGTTTTGATTTCCTGGTTGTAAAGTATTTCAACACATTTAAGCAAAAAGTAGCTGAAAGGTGAATTTAGTTAGATTTTCTGACCACTGTGATATTTTCTTAGACTATTTGCCCTTACTAATTAAATATGTGAGAGTATGAATGAATATGTGTGTGTATATTCATGTATATATGCATATACATGTGCATACACAGAGAGAAAAAATATATATATATATATTCTAAAGAAAAAGAAAAGGAAAATACTATGGCATTGTTGAATAAAAAGAAGAGGTAGAAGCAGAGAAGAAAAAGATAGAAGTTCCTGAGTTATAGCCAGTTCAATCATTCAAAGGGCCCTAAAGAAGAATCAATTCTGTGTTACCCAGGAGAGCGCTGATATCAAAGTATGCACTGTATTTTTCTCAATAAAATTCAGGCCATGGTCATATAAGTGCCAGTCTTTAGTTCCCACCTTCTGTCTTTACATTCCTCTTGACTAGCACAAGGAGAACACTCATACAGTGATGGAAATATGCAGTGAGTGAAATTATTGCCTTGTATTAAAACACTTTCTAAAAATTTTGTAGAAAGTTCTCTGTCATCTTTTGAAATTGTCTATATGCGCTAAAACTTTCTCATTTGTTTTTGATGTCTCCAAGGCTTACATATAGTCTACCAAACATAATAATGCATTTTCCTTAGTGATGGCACTTACCCTTTCTTCCCTTCCTAAGGCCTATTATAAAATAATGCAGCTAATCCTAAATCACTTATGCTTCATCCTAAGCTCTGCATTTTTATTATCTCACATCAATACAGAGCAACACTTTACCTGCAATTTGCTCTGAAAAAAAAATATAATGGCAAGAGAGTGAATTAATTTTATGGAACCACAATAAAAGATCAAAAGAAAAAATGTCTTAAAAATCAGAAATTGTTATATTTTCTAAGACATTAAAAAGACTAACTGAAAACTTTTATGGCACGAATACAAATTGGAAAATGTCTCCTGCTGTGGAACATGTGATACCACATTCAGCCTAGTTTCATTATCCTTTATTCTTGTTGTTATTTCTGTTTACATTCGCCTAAAAACAGAATATATAGTTGAAAAAGAAAATTAAATGTTTGCTTTCTTGATACCTTAATATGCATGAAGATACTGAAATTATACTGATTTACTGGAATTGTACTGAAAAAATAAAATTGTATCTGAATTTTCATGAATTTATTCCTTTAATTATACAAGGTTCTCCAGAAAGAATGAAACCAAAATAAGTAGATACACATAGAATCTTGCATAGGGTATATATAGTAATATAAAGAAAAGAATTACATAAATGGGCCCTGGCTGGTGTGGCTCAGTGGACTGAGTGCTGACCTGTGAACTGAAAGGTTGCTGGTTTGATACCTGGCTATGGCACATGCCTGCATTGCAGGCCAGGTCCCCAGTTGGGGGCATGTGAGAGGCAACCAATTGCTTCTCCTGCTCATTGATATTTCTCTCCCTCTCTTTCTCCCTACCTTTCCCTCTTTCTAAAAATAAATAAATAAACTCTTAAAAAGAATTACACAAATGGTTCTGGAACTTTTGAAAAGAAAAGCGTTTAAGTTTAGTATATGTATTTCAAAACAAAATATCCATTTTTCTGAGAGATGTAGACATGTACTTGAATATAGGTGATATAGATATATCTGAAAAGTAATAATAAAAATATATTTTAAAATTTAAATTTCATCAGATTTCAGGTTTGTTGTGAATTCTACAGGTCTGGTTACCATTCTAACCCTAAAATATTTCTTAATCTGGCAAAGTTCCCCTTATGAGTGCTCAGATTTGCAAAATCCAGCCCCTAAAAATCCATCATGTGGGTCATTTTCCTCATAGTGAGTCATTTAACAGATGGCATCCTTTGCAGGCATGTCCCACTGACACAAATTGGAGTTCTGTCCTGGACAGTGTGATGCCTTCAACCTGTGTTTGGAAGTAGAAAGAAAGGAAGAAAGTGTGGAACGCTGCATTTGTAATTGAGATCTAGCTTGGAGCAGACTATAAATGCGGTAACATTTGCTTTTTTAATTCTTATTATAATTTAGCCAAGCATCTGCTGCTTTTGGTTATAGCTAGATTTTGTTCTGATTTTAAGTTTTAGAGAAAGGCCATCCACTGACCAAAAACCAGAGGTAAGGGGCAGATTGCTTTAACAAAGAAAGCAATAAACAATGGAATAAGCAATGGAATAAAGTTAGTATGGAGATTCATAGTTCCACCCTGTACAGACAGAAACAGGAGAAATGCCCTGAGGCTTCCGCTTATTGCTCTGGGGTTTCCCACCACCAAAAGCTGTGAGAAGGGTGACATATCCCCTCAGAAGTGCCCGAGGGAAAATGACTTTGACATCAAAGGGAAACTTCAGTGATTTAAAGGGAAGTTGAAGTCAAGGATTTTAAGGCTTGCTAAATGCTTTCCCTGGTAGGCAGAATAAAAATATCTTCCAAAACCACAAAATGATTGCTTTTTATTATTAAAATAATACAAAAATTACAGGAAAACTATAACAAACATCAATGTATCCTTTACTCCGATTTAAAACAAGTTGACAGTTTGCCCTATTTACATCTAAAAAAATTTTTAAGTAATGTTAGACTTCTGGTTCCAACAGCATATATGATAGATACCCTGAAGAACCAGGGTGTTAGAAACAACTGCATACACCAAATAAAATATTTTAAAATATCTTTCTAAATGTATGACGAGCTGGCAAGAAAGAAAGTAATACTGTAAGGTGGAAAGACAAGCAAACCAGAAGGTAGAGAGACCAGAAGGTAGAGCAAGCATTGGGATGGTTGATGTGTTGAACCCTAGTGTCCATAAATTTCTATTTCAGCGGCTGAATCGGGACCACAAATGTGCTACAATTCCAGTGTCATGTACAGTATAAGCACCACTGAGAGGTTATAGGCTCAAACTCTTAGATGAGGCAGAGTTCATGCATTCATTTATCATATTAACCAAAGAAGAAAAATAATATTTTTTAAAACTTAGATCAAAAGTCCAATAAATTCAGCATACTTTTGTGTATCTACCAAAATACCTAAAGGAAAAGAAAATATCTTAGAGAGAAATATTGAAAGCGTTCCCTTTGAGAGCAGAAAAGTGACTAAGATGCCCACTATCAACACTTTTCTTTTCAACATTATAATGCGTGTCCTTGTCATCAGAATGAAAAGACAAAGCAGGCAAAGAGAGGGAGAACGGGCAGAGTGAAAACATCATTATTCACAGCTGACATGATCATCTATAGAGACAATCCAAAAGAATTCATCAATAAATTTTTAGAATCTAATAAAAAGTAACTGAATATCCAACAAAGTAGCAGACATCAAATGAATTAGCAAAAATCAATTGTCTCTATACATTGCAGCACAACTGCAAATTAGAAATTGTGCTAGAAATAAATTAAACAAAAGACTTATAGAATCTCTACAAAAACCATAAAACATTCCAGAACACCTAAACAAATGGAGAGAGATAACATATTCAGGAAAACAATAACCTCAATATTGTAAAGATGTCAACTTTACCCAAATCATTCTATACATTTACAATAATTACAAAATCTCATCAGTTTTTTTTTTTTTTGGTTTCAAGCTGATTTTGAAATAATATTGAAGGTTCAGATATAAGGGCCAACTAAAAAACTCCTGGAGAAAAACAAGATCTGGTACTTACTTAACAGATGTCCAAAGTCATTATAGAGCTGTAATGACCAAGAGAGTGCGGTATTGGCAAGATACGGATAAACAGCCTAAATACAACAGGACAGAGTTCATTACATATGTTTATATGTAATATGCACGTGTGTGTGTGTGTGTTTGAAATTTATTAATTCACATAGACCCCATTCATTCATTTCATTTGCTGTCTCTTTAATATTTATCTTTCCACTTATCTACAAATAAACACTTAGATTCTTTCCAATTCTTAATATTACATAATAAAGAACTCAACATGTCTTCATGTGCATTGTATAAGAATTTATCTTTAATTGAAATTGTTTTCTCCTTGGTACGCATACCTTCAAATTTACTATATGATGTTATTCACTTCAAAGTGGTGATATCAAATTATAACCTAATCAGAAATGTGTTTTCTATTTCTCCAAGTCTGTAGCAATACTTATCAAATTTTTTAAATTTTGCCACAATGATGGGTATGAAGGGATAGCTCTATTTCTTTTTACTTTTACTGGCCATTCAACTTGCTCTTTTGCTAACTATGATTTAATATCATTGATTTCCCCATTGAATTTCCTTTCTTTTTCTTATTAACTTTGAAAGTCCTTTATACATTCTGGATAGTCTAGTAAATATCTTTTCCCTATCTAAAGCTTCTCTTTCAACATTGTTCATAACGCCTTTTATCATGCAAAATATTTTAACATAAATGTACTAAAAATTTCTCTAATCTTTTCTTTCATGTTTCTATATGCACTCGATGTATATTATCTCAATAAGTTTCACATCAGCACTGCAAGCTAGGTACTATTATCTCTATTTTGCAGAAAAGGAACTGATCTAAAAGGTTATACAATTTTCTAAGTCATATACTGTTGGAGCCTGCATTCAAGCCCAGGTTCCCAGGATTCCAAAGGTAATGCTTGGTTTACCCCTCCCCCAACCCCCGATCTCCTTTACAGAGGCAGTGTGCCCAAGTGGTGATGACAAAACAGTGGGAAAAAGACAGAAAGCCTGTCTTTTCTTTATTATTATCATTCACTGAAAACGTCTAACAGTTTCAAGATAAAGTCAACATAACTACCAGATCTTATCTGATATGGCCCTATCTAGGACTCATTCACTATTAAAAGACGCATCTTGTCAAAGCACCTACCATGAACAATTCATTAATGATAACATTTTTTCTAAAATGTTCCAGTGGTCTCAAAGTCATGCAAACAGTTTGCTGTCAATACAAGACAGAGCAAAAATCATATCAGCTTTGGAGCCAACAGAAATGGCTTTGAATCAGTGCTCTGCCTCTTACTAGTTATATGATCATAAGCAACTGATTTAACCTCTCTGAATCTGGTTTCTGTGAGTATTAAGTGGAGATGATAGCAACTACCTTTCAGTGTTACTAAAGGTTTAATGAGCTGATATATGTAATGCACCCAATGTGTATATTAAGGGTTCATAAAAATGATGGCGAGAGTGACTGGGTAGATAGGATCATCAGTTTTCCTTTCGCTCAGTGTTGCAGACAGTTTACCATCTTTCTCTGTCAAGATGATAGAAGTAGTGCCTTTCTTTCAAGTTCAGGGAGCACATCGCAGTGCTCCATCTGTCAAATAAGAGCATTTCTTCCCTATATTAAAAAAAGCTCAGGAGGCATATAGTCAATACACGAAGAAGCGATGGCACAGTCTCTCCTCCTGATGGCTGTGAAAAATGCACACAGTTCTAGGCAGAAAACGATACTGGAAGGAGTGAAAGCACCGTGGACCTCGGGATTAAGACTCCTTAGGGATCTCTCGGTCTTTTTCAGTCAGAAAAATCTATGCTTTCGCACCTGGGCTGACAGCAGAGCTTGGGAATTGACTAGTTCTACAGATGAAATATAGTCAAAGAAAATCACTCTCTCCTGTGAAGGCATGCCCAAAGATGTTCTTGGATAGGCAGCATACTAACAATAATATTATCTACTTGGGACGTCTACAGCTATATAGACTGCCTCTTTGAGATAATAGGGACACTTTTTGTCTAACCTACAAGGGGACATCTCTCACCCACGACATAGGGACACATGGAGATATGGATCATCGTGGTTTTCTTGGAGGTGCTGTCTGAAGGACAAGGAGGAAGACAGAAAGACTTACTCTCTAACATAAAAGTCAAGGTGAGTGAATTACACTTACCTTATAAATACATGGCCCTGGATGAGAAGAAAGAAGAAAGTAGACCCAGTACCTCTGGCCTGTCTCTAGGAGGAAAATCAGAGCAGCAGACCGCAGGTCAGCAGTGGAGAGGGGACTGAGGGTTGTGTGGCCTACTCAGAGAGAGAAGAAAGGCTGATCTTCACAAGGACGTGACTGATTTCCTGGCTTTAGAACTGGACTCTGAACAGCATCAAGTCCTGTGCAATCTCCTCACAGACAACATCCTTAGTTCAGGCCACCAAACAAGGGAGAGACACCATCTCTCAGAGCAGCGGGTTAACCTAGTCAGAAAGTGCCTAAGAACAGCTCAGTGGTGACGAGTCATTGAACTGGAGAGAGTCCTAAAGGTGAGGTTAGAGTTACATTATTTGTGTCACAATAACAAGGAAGAAAAAAATTCAGGACAAATGGAAGGCTTTAAGTCAACCTTACCATTGTCCTGTAAATAAAAATACTAAGGATGAGTAGAGAGCCATCTGGATGAAGAGCTATAGTGAAAGGGAGTGTAGGTTACTGAGCAGAAGCAGTTGCTGTTGGTGGAGCTTCTGCAGTCGCTGCTCCTCCGTCACCTCCTCCCATCCCCAGAATGACTGATGTTGCCATGTGCCTGGCTGTGGGCTGAGTACCTGTATCTGCTCATTAAATCCTCAGTATAGCCCTGCCGGGGTTGAGATCCTGGCTAGCAATGTCAATGAAAGCTAGTTTTCCAAACTCTCTCAGCCTTAGTCTCATCATGTATTACACACGGATGATAATAATCCTACTCACTGGGTTATAATAATTACTACATGAAATAAGCACAAGAGCTCAATAAATGGGAACTTATATTAATTCTCTTACTAGTTTTGTTACCCTGGTCCAAGTTCCTTGTTCAAAATTCCTACTCCTTTTGTTAGTTGCACATGGCTTCGAAGACAGACATTTAGCCTGTATTTTTTTTTTTAATGAGAAGATTTACCAAGGCGCAATATAGATTCTTACTGCCTGTCACACTGAGCTAGGCCTATTTAAGATGAAATAAAGAGCCAAGGATAATGAGGGAAGAAAAATCTTACAAAATTGTGCTGAATCTACTATCATAAACCTTCATGTATATAAGCTAGATAAAGAGGAAGTTTATAAACCACTCAGTAGTAGTTTCTTCTCATAAAAACTAATTACAAAAAAACAATTTTTTAAAATTATATTTTAGGCCTCATTCGAATGGTAACTATAAAGAAGGCTTTCAATTTGATTCTCCTCTTCAGCAGATAAAAAGAAAGCACTAGGCAGAAGTCTCAGCTTCAGTTTTGCACTTACCAAGCCAGCAACAGATTTTTTAATCAAACTGGCAAGATCAATTTAAAATAAACTCATCACTCTAGACACCTATGTCCTTTTACTGACTGACATTCATGCGAGAGATGAAAATAATCACCTATTATGTCCAAGTTAAAAAATTATTTTTCAGATTCAGTTGAGACATTTCAGGAGATTTATATATATACATGTATATACACACACACACATAGAGTATATATTGTGTATATACACACATATATATACATTTATATTCACACATACACATATGTACATACAAAGACATGAACATTCTGTACAATTTTAGACCTGAAGGTTTGATTAATCCAGAAGAGAAGCCGGCAGAGTTCTAGGCTGCTGGGGGGACCTAGAGGTCACCTCAGAGGTAGAAAGCCCAGACCAGCAGTAGTGAGAATAGGGAAAAATAACGTCATAGTTCTTATGGAAGCCCTCCCAGGGCTTCTTAAGTTATCGTCGTAAGCAAATAAAAGCAACCTCTCCTTCCTCCATACTATTAAAGAATTTCCAAAGAAAAAGGAAACTGAAAATGCTACAGACACAGGAACTCTTTCTTTAGAGAAGGGGAGACGGAATTTGATGCCCCTTCTCTGTGTGCACACTCCCCACACTCACGTCTGCTCACAGAATCAGCACGGAGCCCCAGCGGGTTCGCGGATCTCAGGCCGAAAAACTCCGCTCCCCGGGGAAGAACACAAACTGAATTTATCACGTACTCCATAATTTATTAATAGACTTAAATTATGTAGGGAATGGACACAAATTTTGGTCTCTAGATTAAGACAGATAGGAAACTTCAATTATACTAAAAAGAGGTTATAATATTTCTCCAGTTAGATAAAAAATTAAAAATTTTTCTACTTTTTTCAGTATTTGGAACTTGGAATATATGTTTCTCAGTAGGAAAATTGCTTAAATAGTATTTTAACTCCAAAACTCACCCACCCAATCCAATTTTACCCATTTAACAGTCTAAACCCAAATGTTGTTAAAACCGTCAAAATGCCACATTAAGGAAAATGATTGAATTACACAAAAATAAAGAATGGAGGAAAGAAGAATGAAATACAAAACAGAAAAGGATGCAGAAAAAGTTATTTTTCTACATTTAGAGCAAAAAAATACTTTTTTAGGCAACTACATAAAATACAGAATTTCATCTCCTTTTATCTCTTGAGAACTAGGTTCTCAAGCTGACTTAACACTCACACACCAAATATATTCATGTAAATTTGTCTCAATCCATAATCCCTCCAAAGTGGCTTCTCTTCCCTTTCTGTTAGTAAAAACTCCCTTTTCCTCTACTGCAGATAATGTCAGCCCACAATCTGATTAAAGATGCTCACAGTGACCTGTGAATGATTAGGCTTCCAGACTCTGTCATAATTGTGTTGTTAAGCAGTTTGTTCATCCTGCGAATATGTTAGAAAGTCAAGTCCCCAAAATGACAAGCTGGAGAGACAGGAGAGATGCTCTGGTCAGCGGGAGAAGAGCACAAGGACAGGCCATCGTTGCTGTGAAAAGGTCACTCTTTAAAGTCGGGCCTGGCTTTTGGCAGGTGATTGTCTTCCCTGCTGACCTTATAGATTCCTTCAGCTGCTCCCATGCTCGTGATGGCCACACTGCTCAGCGAACTACGGGACATTTCCGGAAGTAAGGATGGGTCCTGGGCGAAATGTTCTATTCAGTATTTATAAGTGTCCTTGGGTCATCATTAGCTTCTATGGAGGAAATAGCCAGAGCCATTGATTGGCACTACAGGAAATCTGATTGCCTTCTTGTTTTATCTTGACCTTACACTTTTCTCCAGCTGTGGAGATGGGTAATATAGAGATTGTCCTCACATCAGTCTCAGTTGCCAGCAACTCAACATTAAATTGTTATATATGCTTTTTTTCCTGCCTCATCCTGCCCCCTTCTGATATATTTTTCACATTGCAGAGAATGATTTCTTAAAACACATATCTGATGGTGCTACTCTCCACTAAAACCCTGTGATTGCCTCTTACAAATTTCAATACAAAGACTAAATCAGGGGTATCAAACTCATTGTCACCAGGGGCCACATCAGCATTGTGCAGTTGCCTTCAAAGGGTCAAATGTAGAGCTCCTTGCCCCTTGTTAAAGAGTAGTTACATTGATACAGTCCTAAAATTACATTCAGCCCTTGGAAGGCAACCGCAAGGCTGATGTGGCCCTCGATGACAATGAGTTTGACACCCACACCTGCTTTAGATGGATTCAAGGCTTTGTGTGATGAGCTCCAACTAGCTTCACCTATTTCTTCTTCCTTAAGTCCCTCCCCTTTTATCCATCCAGTAATACCTCCTATAATTTGACTTAGATAATTTTTTCACTTATTTTAATTTTCACTGGCCATGCTTCTCTCACGTCTGAACTTTCCCTCCTCCATGCTAATGCTGTTATCACAGCCTACACACCCTTTTGCCATTCTTTACTTCAGCTGTCTGATTATGAAGCAAGATGACAGGGTATAAAGTAATTTGAAGAATACAGGAAAACTTTTAAATTCTGGAAGTTAAGTTTTAGAAGAAGGAATAGAACAACTTTATGACACCTAAAGAGTGAAAGGCTTCTTAAACAAGACAAAAAAGGTCAAATCATACAATAAAAGATAGACATTTTAGTTAAAATGTAAAGCTATATTTAAATTAACATTAAAAAATTAGTACAGAAAGTTATTTTAAAGTGAGAAGACATGCTATAGAGAGGGGAAGAATATATAACTGGCAAAAAATTAATGTCTAAAATATATATGGGATTCTTACCAATGAAAAAGAAAAAGACACCCATCCAACAAAAACTGAAAATAAAAAGGTATAAAGAACATGCTGGCAATTCACAGATAGCTTTCCTTTTCTGAACATCATTCACATCCAGGAATCATAAAACTTACACATTTATACTAACCTCAAATTTAAAAGTCAAACACAATCTTTAGTTATTTTATATTCAACCTTTAGTATAATCTATAATTTCCAAATAAGACACTTTTTGATTTTACTCTTAATTCTAGTTGTAGATATAATACATATGCATTTACCAATGGAATATATATACATATATATGTATACACACACACACACATACACACACAGGAAAAATATTGCATCTAAGTGTTCTTTAATCATTTCCATGGGAACTTTTTTTAATTTTAAAAATCACCAATGATCATTACAGTAGCAGAGTACTGAAGAAATAAATTTAACAGACTTCCCGATATTTCTTAAGAGCTCTTGCATTAGCAAAATGTGTCTACTTAGAATAGAATTGTATTTTATGTGTTCTTTCCATGCAAGAATGTCCACAATGCCAGCTGTTCTGAAAGAGCCATCTTATTCTCTTCCATGGGAACAAGCAAGTTCTAGCTTCTCTTAAGTGCCCTAAGCTGCATGTGTGTGAGACACTACTACAGCTGCGCTTTCCCTTCTAATCCTGCACGTCTGTTACCATAGCGGAGGCTGCTCTGAAGAGTTAAATAACACAAGTCTAGGGACCAAAGTTCACTGTGAGCAGGTGTTTTCACAGGGCGCAGTTCACCATGACTTTGTCTCCGGCAGCTGGTGCTCAGCATTCCAGCGTAACTATGGTTTCTGCAGAACTCAGTACTCGTGGCCCACGTCATCTAAGATTCTCCTAGACTGCCCAAACATCTGAGAAAAACTCAAAATTACAGTGTTTGCACTTCACTTCGTTCTTCATTTACTCTTGGAAAATATCTCCTTTGAAGTGACTGTCTTCTTTGCTTTATGTGATTAACTTCAAATAAACTCTTCTGGACACTACAGTTTTGGTGAGTGTATTGTTTGAAAAAAGTAGGTATGAGTCCCTCAAACAAAATTAAAAGTGGTGAGTCGTCAATCCCTAGTTCAAAAACTTAATTTGTTGTAATTTTTAGACCTCTTCTCTCTAAATATATACACAAAGTAAATAGGCCATAGAAAATTAGGCAAATTATCCCTTAATATAGACTAACTATTCCTTACTTATACTGCCAATAAATTTTATATTTAAAATGACACAATCAATGTTTTAAATAGCAACAGACTATAAATAGAGAGGAAAGGTATAAAAGGTATTACTTAAATGCAAACTTTTGTAACTTTTCCCAATCAAAATTGCTCACAATCAAAATTGAGGGAATGATGAGGTTTTCTTTCCCCCAGGCTGATGTGCTAAGAGCTGACAGAGAAATCTTAAAAAAAGAACAATTGGTACAATTCTTACATTTTTTCCACGAGCTTACATTTTTAGCACTTTGAAGTATTTTGGCAATCACAGATATTTAAGTAAAGGGACAAATACCACTTTTCAACACTGACATCAACATCAATATGTTGATGACATCAACATATACCTAATAGGATGGACGCCCAAGGGTTTTGCACTCTTTGAGATTCTCTGAATTTTGTGCAGCTGATTGACATTAACTGTGCTTTCCCTCTGTCAGTCACTTGAAATAAATATGAGCTATTTCCTCCAAATAGCCCACGAGCAAAAGTGCTCATGGACTAAAATTTCACTTCTTGTCGCTTTCTAATAAGGGTATGACTAATTTAGCGTGAACCAAAAAAAAAGAGAGATAAGTTTAAAATAAGGCATGAAAACAAAATCCAGAAAGTGCTTCATGAATCACCAATTCTTTGATATTGTTGTAATTCAAAATGAACTCCTGCCTAAATGCACATGCTGTGCAACTGACGAACAGTTAGGAGAGGGAAGCGGTTGCTCTGGTTGGCATGTATTCCAACACGGGGCTTTCCTTCCCTTCAGACACGTGCTCCTCACTGAAGCACTCATGACCCTGACAGAGGAGATAGCCTTGTTCAGGAACAAAATTTGACCTACTGTTATACTCCTGTCTTATAACTGAAAGCACCAGGCCTCTTGATACATTTTGTTTTCCTTTTAAATTTTTAAAATCTGGATTTCAGGGAGTTAAGGTCATTCAGAATGATTAGGACTTTTGTCCCAAGTCAATTAGCCAAGCCACTGTCAGCTTTGACTTGACCTAAACCATTTTTATAGGCACTCCAGTGACTCTTACATTACCAGAAGCTACACTTCAGCACTCTGGAGGTGGACACCTGAAGACTGTAAACTACAGTACTTTCTAACAGTTCTTTGAATTACATTTAGTGATGTTGCATCTATAGGTGTGACAAAGGTCTCATAGGACTATCTCCATTCCCTGTTCTGCCTGGAAAAATCCTATATTGTGGTCACAATGTAGCTAATTATAATGCCTTAAATTTAATAGACTACCGTATAAAAATTACTAAAATATAATTTTACATGTAAAATTTAAAATGATCTGAATCCACCAAAATAAAATATTTGTTAATAATTACATCATTTTAAAGATTCAGAAGTAAATAATAAACTCTGTTGACACTATTTATAACCAACTGTGACTTCCTCATCTTCCCCCAGGACTAAATACATGACCAATCACATTGCAAGAAGGTATTCCTAATTCTTAGCAACTTTATTTATCATTTAGATGCATTGCTTTTATTAATGTTCATTTTCTGGAAATGTTGCATATGTACAAAAAATGACTGAACTTGATTACTGCTTTGAATATAATCATAAATCATAAACAAGTGACTAGAAATACATGTCCAGAATGTCATTAAACACATAAATTTAGTTTGTCCTAATGAATTGTATACTAAATAACTGAGTTTTAAAAATTACCTCTATTGAGATATAATTTGATACCAATATATTGAGATACCACAGAATTCAGCATTTTAAACTTTAAAGTTCAGTGGGTTGGAATATATTCAAAGAGTTGTACAAACATCGACACAATCACCTTTAGAATGTTTTCATCGCGCCGAACAGAAGTTCTGTGTCAGTTAGTAGCTCCTCTCCACCCTCAACACACTCCTGCTACCCTCGTCTCTAGCAACAACTCTTTTTCTTTCCCTAATTTGTACAACTTATATAAATGGAACCATATAATATGTGGTTTCTTTTACATAGCATGTTATTTTCAAGGTCTATCTAGTTTGTAGCATATGTAAGTACTTCATTCCTTTTCGTGTCTGAGTAATAGTCCATTATACGAATATAACACATCTTGTTTATCCATTCATCCATCAATAGATTTGGGTAATTTCTACTTTTTGGCTATCATGAATAATGCTGTGTAGGCATCCATATAACTGTTTCTTCATTTTTTCTTGAATATACCTAGGAATGGAATTGTTGAATCATATCGTAAATCAACATTTAATATTTGTAGAATTGCCAAATTGTTTTCCAAAGTGGCTGCAAACTTTTATATTTCCATCATTATTGCATGAAAGTCTCCATTTCCCCACATCTTCCCTAACAGTAGATATCATCTGCCTTTTTGATTATAGCCAAAACCGTGAGTGTGAAGTGGTGCCTCCGTGATTTTTAATTTGCGTTTTCCTACTGGCTGGTGGAGTTGAGCATCTTTTCATGTGCTTTTTGAAGTTTTGTGTTTCTTCTTTGGAAAAAAAAGATGTCCATTCAATCTTTTGCCCCGTTTTTACTTGGGTTGTCTTTTTTATTGAGTTGTAAGAGTTATATATTCTAAATGCAAGTTTCTTTTCAGATAGAAAACTTATAAATGTTTCTTCTGAAAGGTCTTTTTTCACTTTATTAATATCATTAAGAGTACAAAGTGTATTAATTTTGGTAACATAGGTTTATATCTTTTTTCCAGCTTGTACTTTTGGTGTCATAGCTAAGAAACCATTGGCCAACCTAAGGTCACAAAGTAAATGTGTATTCTGCTGAGGGTTTTACACTTTTATCATAGATGGCAAACACATACATTAATGCTTTGCACAATTTTATCAAGACCACATACTTGTAAACATATATATTTTTGCACAAGGGTGTGTAAGGCAGGATGCTTTAAATTTATTTAAGAACAGCATGTTTATAAGCTTGAAAGTATGCTTTTATAATAATTACAACCAGCATAACATATTGGAACTTGTTTTTGCATTTTGCATATGGGTTTTAATTACTGTTTTAATTGTGACACACAGCCTATTTTCCCCTTATGTTTCCTTAATTAGTAGTGACATAGAAAAGAATTACTCTTCTAACTACCCATAACAGACCACGTGAAGGCTACTGACTTTTTCCAAGGTGATGGAAAGACCCAGTCGAAACTAGAAACTCAAACAGACTTGGGTTCTATTTCAAACTGTACTACTTGTGTGTTCCTGGGCAAAGTTCCTATTATCTCAGAACCTATTTCTTCAACTAAAAAGTAAACCAATGAAACCTATTTTCTGATTGTTACTTATAAGCACTAAAAGAGATAACATATCAAATACACACAGCAATCTGTCATTAAATATTCTATATTACATCAGTCTTTCCAGCAAATCCCAATAAAAACAATCAATAAATTTTCCTATTTCTGCTATTCTAAAATGAAAACCTTTTGTCTTGCCGGCAGGGCTATCTACAACTGGGTGCCGATTTCTAATACACTCACATTTTTCAGTATCTTTTATCAGGTATAAGCTATTGATCTGGGTTTAAAAATGCCCTCCACCTCAAGGGCCTTGTACTATTACAGAAAAGTCTTAGGGAAATTACTTAAAAACAATAACAAAAATGAAAAAATAAGAAGGGCATAGTGTTGCCCTGGCTGGGTGGGTGGTCCAGTTGGTTGGAGTATTATCCTGTATACTAAAAGGCTGTGGAGTTTGATTCCCAGTTAGGGCAAATACTTGGGTTACAGGTTTGATCCCTGGTCAATGTACATAAGGAAGGCAACGAATCGATGTTTCTCTCTCACATCAATTTCTCACCTTCCCTCCCTCTCCTTTCCCTCACCCTCTGTCTCCCTCCTTTCCTCTCTCCCTCTCCCACTTTTAAATATTTTCTGTATTTATTTTTAGAGAGAGGGGAAGGGAGGGAAAAAGAGAGGGAGAGAAACATCAATGTGTGGTTGCTTCCCACGTACCCCCTACTGGGACCTGGCCCACAACAGAGACATGTGTCCTGACTGGGAATTGAACCAGGGACCCTTTGGTTCACAGTCTGGTGCTCAATCCACTGAGCCACACTGGCCAGGCTGTTCTCCCTCTCCTATTTCTCCTTCTTCCTTTTATTCCCTGCCCCCACTCTTCCCCTTCCTCTTTTTTCTAAAATCAATAAAAACACATCCTCAGGTAAGGATTTTATAAAAGGCATAATGTTATCTTTGTCATTATGAATGCAAACAAATTACTTTGGGATTCAAGAAATGATAAGGTTATAAAGATGGGGAATTGAAGAAAAATTCCTAGAAGACCAGTTAATGTGAAACTTAAAAGAAACTTAGGATTCAGATAGCATTAAAGAAAGAACTAACATAAAGATATGAATATATGAAAGAAGTGTTCATACTTGCAGATTTCTGATGTGTCTGAAGTATAAGGTATACAGAGAAGATGGATCCAGAACACAGAGGGCACTGAATGGCAGAGTGAGTTTGACCTTTATCTGACAGGTGATGAGGGGCTAAGCAGAAAAATAGCATGTTAAGGAGCCTATGCTGGAAAGGTCATTCTTCCATCAATACACGAAATAGCTCAGGTGGGAAGAGCAGAAGCAGACCAGCAATAGAGAAACCAGCCAGCTACAGAAATATTCCCAATAAGGCCAATGCTGTCATATGCCTTCTGATAGTCATCATCACCCCAGGTTTCTGCTAACAGAACACTGATTTTGTTGTAGAATTATGCAGGCAGAACTAAAAGGAGAGCAATCTACGCCAGGGTGAGCAAACTTTTTTTGTAAATGGCCAGAGAGCAAGTATGTTTGGCTTTGTGGGCCACGTGATTTCAATCGCAACTGTTCAACTCTACTGTTGTGTCAGGAAAAAAAAAAAAGATAGACAATATGTAAATGAGTGAATATAATCGTGTTCTAATTAAACTTTATTTGTGGACACTGAAATTTGAATTTCACACAATTTTCATGGGTCATTAAATATTATTCTTTTGATGTTTTTCATTCACGTAAAAATGTAGAAAGCACTCTTGGCTCCTGGCCCCCAGAAAACCCACAGCTAGCTGCATTTGGTCCATGGGCCACAGCTTGTCAATCAAGCCCTGAACCAATCATAGCTGCTCTGAATTCTCGCCTGGTATAATTTAGGAAGCAGTGGGGTGTATTATGTGGTTCTGATCAATGAGATATAAGGGAAAGTGTGTTGGAGGGTTTCTAGGAAAGACTTTTCTATCCAATGAGATCAAATGTGCCAGAAAAATTAAGACTCTGAAAATGAATTCAGTGTTTTGTGACCTATTTTTGCATCTGTGAGAGGAAGTCCTGAGATTTGCAGAGGACCATCCTGACTGATACAGGAAGTGAAAGGCATCAGTCGGACTAAAGCAGAACGTGCCCAGGGCAATGGGGCAGAAGGCAGTTGCTTGAAGAGCAAGCGTTGTGGTGGCATTGGTATTCTAGTCGTTTCTGGGTTAGGACACAGGAAAGGGAAGAGAGTTTTTAGGCTTGGGGTTGAATTCTACATTTTTATGCAGTAAAAATAAGATTCAAAAAAAGGGCCAGAAAAAAAAAATAGAACTACCATATGATCCCCCAATCCCACTTCTGATTATTTAACCAAAAGAACTGAACTCAGGATCTCAAATAGATGTTAGCATTTCCATGTTCACTGTAGCACTACTCACAATAGACAAGAGGAGGAATAAACATAAATGTATATCCACAGAAGAATGAATAAAGAAACTTTGGAATATACATACAGTGGACTGATATTCAGTTTTGTTTTTTTTTTTAAAGAAGAAAATCCTGCAATATGAGACCACATGGCTAAACCTTGAAAACATCATGATCCATGAAATAAGCCAGTTACAAAAGGACATTTGTGTGTCATTACTATTTAGTAATGATTCTACTTGTATGAAGTATCTTTACTAGTCAAAATCACAGAATCAAAGTCTAATGGTGGATGCCTGGGGATGGAAGAAGAAAAATGTGGGAATTAATTGGGACTGAAATTTCAGTTAAGCAAGATGAATGAGCTTGTGAGAGCTGCTGTATAACATCGTTCCTAAAATTAACAATATTTTGTACACTTTAAAATGTGTTAAGAGAGATCTCATGCTAATTCTTTCAACAATAAAATAGAATGACATAACAGAAATATACATAAGGTAAATCCATTCACTATCTGTTTTAATAATGAGTTACCTCACAACTAAAGTTTGAATGTCTAATAAAACCAACTCCAACAAGAAGGCATGAAGGAAAATAAGAACTCCCATCTATTGCTGGCAAGAGAGTACATTAGTACATACCTTGGAGAGCCAGTTGGGAAGATTTGGTAAAAGAATGATCTGGATTTTCTATGACACAGCCTAGCAACCTCACATTTAGGCATATGCCCAGAAACGCTGCAGTAGTACAATGTGAGTGAAGACCCCATCCAGGGCCAGCTTCTGTAGCGTTGTTACAATAGTACCCAATGTAACAACAGATATTACAGGAATGGATGAATTAATTATGTCATAGTCATTAAACAGAATACTACAATTAAATGTGTGTGCAAAAAAGTATACAAGTATGCAAAAGGATAGACAAATATATAATCATTTGTGTAACATTTTAAACACATGAAGCATACTGTTAAACATGTACACATATGTTATAAGAGAATAAAAACATATCTGTAAAACTATACCCTGACTTCAGGAGAGTTGTACTTGAGAGGGAGGGAAAAAGAAAGGAAGAGGTTATAAGGGATAGGATAGGACAGAGGACGCTTTCAAAGAATCTGTATTTTAAATTTCATTTAATGAAAAACAAAGAGCTGCAGCAAATGTGGCAAAATCACTAACATGTGTTGCATCTGGATGGCGGATTCATGGATGCCTACAAAACTATATTACTGCATGTGTGAAATGTCACGTAATTTTTAGGGAATGCCTGGCAGAGTTCATTTTAATGTCAAACATTTTTTCAAGGCTGAACACTCTCAATCACCAACTCTGACAAAATTGAATATATTCTTACTGCACATAATAAGAAGCTGTAATAAAAAATGAAGTATAGGTTAGAATGAAGTATTTCTCTGAGATAGTAAAAGAGATAAAGAACCAGTCAGTTCTCTGTACGACACAAGCAACTTGATCCATTAGCAGAAGACAGGCGACATATCAATGTTTTCACAAACAGTAATTATTCTTATACAACTTGGAAAGCGGTGGGGGAAAATACCCCTCAACTCTCATACCCTTGCACTGATATATATTGGAGTATTCAAAATATTTTGATAGTTAGACAGAAAAAAGAAACTGCCTGAATGCAAAGTCTAATAAGTGTTATTACCTCATCACTTTAAATCCATTTTTTTGGATTTTGTACATTTTAAAGCAATAGCATTTTAATCATTTAGCAAGATAAGTAAAATGTTGTTTTTAATATTTTATAACTTGAAACATCATCTTGTACTAAACACAGATATATTAAGGAATATAAAATAAACCATATAAATTTTAAACCGTAATTTGTATTGAATTATATTGGACATAGAGAACACAAATAATTATATAGCTCTATGAATTTTCATAACATGGACTCACAAATGCAAGCACACCCTGTGTTAAGAAATGTAGTATTGCCAGCATGCTAGATTCCTCTGCCAGGGTTGCACCCACACTGCCTTCCCTCCCCAAAGTAACCACCATCTTCACTTCTAACACCACAAATTCATCTTGCCTGTCTTTAATCAAAATCATCTGTTCAAACTCCTTTGCTCAGCTTTATTTTTGAGAAATTTGTCAATGTTTGCTGGTAGCATTAATTTATTCATTTCCATTGCTTCTTCTACCCCATTGTATTACTGCCCCACAAAGTGCCTATGTGTTCTAATAATGAGGAACATTCAGATGGCTCCTGGGTTGTGGCTTTATGATTAAAGCTGCTATAAACACATTAGTCTGTCTTTTTAGGTATATAAATAGGCATTTCTGTTGCATACAGACACATATGGTGATTTATCATGTGTGAAGAATGTTCTGATTTACATTTTTCAAAAATAGCTGTATTAATGAGAAACATAAATGAAATAACAATGATAAAAAGTTAATGAAATAAATATTCCCTTCTTTAAAAAAAAAAAAGTTAATGATAGTTGGAAGCTGAGCCATTGTTAATGGGGCATAGTGTACTGTTTTATTTTATTTTTTTCTTTTTTTTTAATTCTTTATTTTATTGATTATGCAACTACAGTTGGCCCATTTTCTCCCCTCACTCCCCACCACCCTGCCCATCCCCTCCCACCCTCATTCCCCCCTTTAGTTCATGTCCATGTGTCATAAGTTCTCTAGTGTCTACATGTCCCATACTATTCCTACCCTCCCCCTGTCTATTTTCTACCTACTGTCTATG
>PVIA01009777.1:0-57648 GCA_004024845.1 Tonatia bakeri | reverse complement strand
GGGCTTGAATGGGAGTAAGGGGGAGAAAACTGTACTTGAACATTCATTTAAATAAAAAAAAAAGCTGACTGATAAAGAATTTAATGTGACTGGTGAGTAGACATAGAACAGACTTCAATTATATCTGAAATAGTCTATATTTTAAAAATTGAGATTTCAAAATGTCAACAATTGAATGGTGAATATGTAGGTGTTTGTTATAACATGTTCTGCATCTTTTAAGCTTCTAAGAATATTGTAAAATTGAAAACATGGAGAGAGTCACTGCAGAAGTCTTGATCCAAGTCTATTTGAGTAACAAAGTAGATAAATTTTTATAATTAGAAAAAAAATCTTCAAAATAGCAATTAAAATGGAAAGAATCTCCCTTTTCTAAGTATGTATTTTGACAAAACAGATATAAAACTCATGCACAAATAAGAATTTGTATGATCTTTAAGGGAAGGGAGATGGGTGAAGGTGGAAGAGAGTATAGGAAGAATAAACGATGATAGGAAACATTGATATAAATTAAATTTTTTAAAAAGTCAGTAAAATTTCTGAACCTTCTGATATGAGGGGAAAATATTTTTAAACATCTACATAGAGCTCTAAACTTATATAGGGCTGTAAGTCATTTCCTTTTATTCTTTAGAAAGACCTAGGTCTATCAAACACCTATGTGTTATCAGCATTATTCCAACTCTGAAGAAATAATAAAGTTTATTATTTCCTCCCTAAAAACTATGGCATCAGTAATCTAAAGTTAATGATAGTAAAAAAACTTCATAGACAAAGTTGGCTTGAGAGAAGCTGAAAACTACCAAAAGGATTTGATAGAGTTGTGATGAAAGAATTACTCCCACCAATTCTCAAAAAGTTTTTTAGACTGTCTGCTGTGTTCAGATCCCTATGGAGTGCTTAAGGCAAGGCAAACTAAGGACATCCAGGTGAGGAAGAGAGAGTGGGAGGAAGCTGCCAAAGCTCAGCACTGATTACATATCCCGGACAAAGGATGACAGCAGGAGAGCACCTTCTGAGTGGTGTTTCTGACCAGGCACATGGTCTGCCTCATTAGTCATCCCCTAAAAGCTAACAGAGTGTGTATGAAGTCATCCTATTTTGCCTGTAGAAAACAGCCAGAGAGGATTCCACCACTCTTAAAAGTATGGTCCATGAACCAATATCAGCATGATTTGCAAACTTGTTAAAAATGCAGAATATCAGGCCCTACCCCCAGATGAATCTAGTCATCAGCTACCTTATGACAAGATCTCTGAGTGATTCATAGCCATGTTAACATTTGTTAAAATTTATTTTTAATTATAGTTGACATAAAATATATTAGTTCCAGGTATATAACACACTGATTCAACATGTATACACCTTACAAAGTGATTACTACAATAAGTCTAGTAACCATCTGTTAACATTTTCAAAGCACTAGTCTATTACACAATGAGGTGAAAAGAGGATGATCTGGAATTAGATGGGTTTGAGTTCCAATCCTGACTTCTCCTCTCTTCTGGTTGTATAACAAGGCACTTAATTCCTTTGAGTGTCATCTATGAATAGAATAATAGTTCTTCCCAGGATTTTGACTTTGATTCAGTGACTTTGATTGAATGAGATTCAACATGTCTAGCACATAGTCTTGCAGCTAGTACTCCTTAACCTTACAACTCAAAACCTAAAACTTTTTCTACAATTGAAAGCCATCAAAAGACCTGCCTTAGTTTAGCATCCAGGCAGGCCAGAGTAGCCCTTATCCTGACCCTCTTCTCACTCCATTGCTCCTGCAGCCTCTTCCAAACCCCTTTTGGGGAGCATATATCAGACCACCAAATCTACATTTAGCTCTTTCCTGCTCCTCATCTCTGAGAGACCCCAAGATACACTGGACTCCCTGCCAAGGTATCAAACCAGTATTCAACTATCTTACCATGAAGTAAAATGGCCTTTGATTGAAAACGTACATGGACTATTTTATTTTTATAAATTATACAAATATTCTCTGTTTACAAAAAAACTGGCACCTTGCCTGTTCCTTTTACCCTGGGCTGCCCAGGATACAGGTGACAGAGCTCTCCTCCCATCACACCTCCTTATAACAGCCCATTCCCATGACCAGGCCCAGTCAGATCAGCCAGCAATAAGCAGCTGACCTTGTTCCCTAATGATCTGCACCTGGCTATGGTCATAGGTGGGCCAGATGTCCCCTGAGGCTCTCTGTGCAGTACTGGGAAATCCTCCCCACACCTACTGGTTTATCAGGAAAATCTGCTATCTTGTCCAGAGAAGCCCAAAGAAAGTTTCTAGTGCTTTGCATTTTTAGTGGTTCCTTTACTCTATTTCACTGATTTTGTATTTCATTACATTTTATTTGATTTTATTCTTTTACTTGACCGTGAGCACAAGGTGAAGATCTGCATTCCAATTAGCCAGAGGACCCAAAGATGTTCCCAGAATTTACTAGAGAAGGTCACTAAACCTCCTCTGGCTGGCTGGTTATTTATGGATGATGCAAAGGCTCGAGTGGGTTGTGTGGAGACCTAACCACTTTTCTCCTCAGCTCTCTTCTCTGTTTGTTTTTTTTTAATTTAAGAATTCTTTTTATTTTCTAATTTTTATTCAATTTGTTTAAACTAAAAAAAGTTCACTCATTTCTCCACCCTCCCATCACCCCCCAACTCAACCCCTGCCTCTTATACTCCTAGAACCACCAATATGAATCTATTCTCTGTATCTATGAGTTTCATTTTATGTTGTTGTTTTTATTTTTGTTTTAGATTTCACACTTAAGAGAGATATATGGTATTTGTCTTTCTTTGTCTAACTTATTTCACTCAACTTAATGCCTTCGAGTTCCATCCATGCTGTCACTAATGGCAATATTTCATTCTTCCCTATGGCTGAAAAATTTTATCCAGTCCTTCACTGATTGGCACTTAGGTTGTTTCCATATCTTGGCTATTATGAATAATGCTTTAATGAACATGGTTGTACACATATCTTTTTAAATTAATGTTTTCATTGCCTTGGGGTAAATACCCACAAGATGCTAGGTCATGTGACAGCTCTATTTTTCATTTTTTGAGGAACTTCCATTCTGTTTTCCATGATGTTGTACCTATTTACATTCTGATCAAGAGTGAACAAGGTTTCCATTTCCTCCACACCCTAACACTTTATTTCTTGTGTTTTTGATAATAGCCATCTTAATAGGTATGAGATGATATCTCATTGTGGTTTTTAAGTATATTTTATTGATTATGCTATTACAATTTTCCCTATTTTTTTCTCCTCTTTATCCTCTCTCCACCATGCACACCCCCCACCCTCCAGCATCCACCTCCTTCCTTAGTTCAGGTCCATGGGTTGTACAAATAAGGTCTTTGGCTTTTCTGTTTCCTATACCATTCTTAAACTCTCCCTGTATATTTTATATTCTTGGGTCCTTTGTCATAAATTAATAAGACCATGTATGTGTGGGTTTGTTATGGGGCTCTCTATTCTGTTCCACTGATCTATGTTTCTGGTTTTAGGCCAAAAGCATTCTGTTTTAATTATTATAGCTTTGTAATATAATTTGAAATCAGGGAACTGATGCTTCCATCTTTGTCCTGCTTTCTCAAGATTGTTTTGACTATTTTCTTTTTTTTTCTTTCTCTTACTTTTACTTTATCCATGCCTGTTTCCACTATCTCCTTTTTTCTCTCACTCTTCCTCCTTCTCCCTCTTTTTTCTCCATTCCCCCTTTGACTTCCTGCTTACACCAACCTTGCAAGTTCTGCATTCTCACAAGCCATGACCACTCCCTGCACCTCTGTCCATGCAAGTTCCTTTCATTCTAATGAACTCAGAACATCTAAGGCAGGTCAAGTCACTTCCCAGAAGTGGGTCAGTGAAAACAACTTTACACTTGTTTTCTCAGATGTGATATTCCTGAAATATGCTCTAACATGGACCTGAAATACATACTCCTTCAGGTCTGGGCCTGGATATTAAAGGCACTACAATAACCATAGGGATGAACTAAAAATAGCTTTGTCTGACATTTGTAGGGCAAGGCAAATCTAGAGTCTTCATAGTTTAACAACTCAGGGCAGAGTTTAAGTAGGAGTTCCACAGGTAACAGCACTTCAGTCACAAGCAGTGAAAGGGCCCCACATGCAATCCCATGCCCTCAGTAGAAAAGCATGAAATTCACCTGGAAAAGAGCTACATAAGGAAACTCCATTTACTCAGATCCAAAGTCCTCTGGTCCTTTATTATAAACCTACATTTCTGACTCAGATATGAAGGCACTGTGAATTCTCAGTGCTCCCTACACATAATCAGAAGGAAACCTGTCACTCCATCTACACAAGAGACAGAAACAGAACCAGCTCTTAAGTGCAGGGTATGTGTTTCTCACATTCTTCCCTTTTCCAAGTGCCAAGCTCAAGGTCTGGTAAGTACTCATGAGGGAAGGAGGAAGGAGTGAAGGAGGAATAAAGGGTAAAGGGGAGACAAAGAGCAAAAGAGAGGAAAGGAGAAAGGAGTTCCTTAGAACTGCATACAAAAATAATGAGAACCTCAAAAATTATGGTATCTAAAACTCTGACCTATGTAACTATCTCTGTAACAAAAAGCCATTGTTTTTTATTCTGTTAAAATTCTACAAGCCTACTGGGGCTTCATTTTGCACCTTACTCCCCAGGCACATATTCAACCAGAAAAATAAAGATAATAGCAGATGGATTTGCTTACCTGTTAGAAACCACTTTAATTATTTTGTTTGCAATACCTATTTGTTTGTCTCAGGAGAATATTTAAATCTGCTTTTATTTGTGGACAACTAACTCTAACACTGGGGAAATGAGACCTTATGTTTCACATTAACATCATATGTCTTTTCATCCCCAAGGAGCTGAAAAAATATAATTTTTAATTTCATTTGTAATTTAATATCCTGAAATAATACAAAAAAATTCCAAAGATTATTTGAAAATAAAAGTCCATGGCCCATAGCACTGGAGAAGATAGTTCTGAAATTTATAAGCCCTATGTTGACCATATCAAACCCTTTACATCTAAATGGATCTAACCGTGTAGACCCAGTGTAAGATGTGAGAATATAAATTCAGGAGAATAGAGGGTATACAGCTAAGTAATTAAGAGTGTAAATGCTGACCATAATGAAATTAATAGGGGCTGGACTCACCTTGCACATTAAATAACAAAAAACACAAACAAGTTTGTTTTCAGACACTGGACAGAGAGCATGCCTGAACAGTTGTAGGAGGCCGTTCTGAGTGCCGTGGGCTCAGCTCCCACTCAGAGATGCACAGGACCCATGCCCAAGGATAGGTTCTTCCATGGGGAATCAGGCGTGCAATGTACCTAGGCCACTGTGAATCTTGCTTTTTGCTAAAACTCCCTTACCCTAAATTGAGGACATTTACTACAAAGTAACTTCCTAATCCATGCTAAACCTTCCAAGGATGTGTGTAACCAGTTTAACCACTTTTGCATTTTCATTTGCAAATATCCCTCTTGTGTGATGTGATTAGCAGCATTTGGCTCCTTTGTTTTCTGTAAAAGGTAACCACCTAAAGTGAACCTGTGCATGGTAAATGAGGACCATCATGGAACAGGCAGAAAACCCAATAAAGGCCTGTCATGGTGGAGGCCACAGTTTTTTCTCCCCTTGAGAGAAAAGCCATACTGTCCCTTTTCCTCCACCGGACTTGATAGTCCATGTGCATGTTTCATCCATAATGACGCAGACACTGCAGGCCGGTGTATGCACCAAACAGTGTACTCAGGACCAAAAAAAAACAGATAAGTGAACCTGACCTTCATGCAGAGGAAGCTCAGCAGAGGAAGGGGAACCTAAGAAGAACTTGGTGGTGTTTATGAATTGAAAAGAGAGTTTGGGCTTTGAGTAGGCCAAGACAATTAGAATTCATAAGGCAGAATTCCAGTGAAGATGGAGTTACAAAGAAAAAGCCCTCCAGAAATCTGCAGGAAGTTCACTTTGAGTCTGAAGCTGAGTGTTAATAAGCACATGTGTGTGAGAAGACTACCTGAATCCATGGAAAGAATCACCTAATAAAGACTACATCTCATACCACAGAAACACAAAGGATTGTAAGAAATTACTGCAAAGAACTATATGCCAAGAAATTTGAAAACCTGGGAGAAATGGACAAATTTCTAGAAAAATATAATCTTCCAAAATTGAATGAGAAAAAGCAGGAAGCCTGAAAAGACTAATAACAGCTGATGAAATTGAAGCAGTAATAAAAAAAAAAACACCTCCCAGCATACAAAATCCCTAGACCAGACGATTTCACAGGAGAAGTTCACAAAACATTTAAGGAAGAGTTAACCCCTATCCTTCACACACTATTCCAAAAAATCCAAGAAGAGGGAAGACTCCCAAACTCTTTTTATGAGGCCAGCATCATCCTAATCCCAAAACCAGATAAAGACATAACAAAGAAAGAAAATTTCAGGCCAATATCACTGATAAACATATATGCTAAAATCCTCAACAAAATACTGGCAAACCACATCCAGCAATACACTAAAAAAATCATACACCATGATCAAGTGGAATTCATCCGAGGCATGCAAGGATGGTACAATATTCACAAATCAATAAATGTAATACATCACATAAACAAAAGCAAAGACAAAAATCACATGATCATATCAATAGATGAGGAAAAAGCATTTGATAAGGTATAGCATCCATTTATGATAAAAACACTTAGCAAAGTGGGAGCAGAGGGAGCATTCCTCAATATGATAAAGGCCATATATGAGAGACTTACAGCCAACATCATACTCAATGGGAAAAAACTAAAAACTTTCCCACTAAGATCAGGAACAAGATGAGGTTGTCCACTTTCACCATTTCTATTCAGTATAGCATTGGAAGTCCTAGCCCCAGTGATCAGGCAAGAAAAAGAAATAAACAGCATCCAAATTTCAAAGAAGGAAGCAAAACTGTCATTATTTGCAGATGACATGATAGTGTAAATAAAAAATCCTATAAACTCCACCAAAAAAACTACTTGACCTAATAAATGAATTTGGCAAAACAGCAGATACAAACTCAATATCCAAAAATGAAAGGCATTTTTGCACATCAACAATGAAATATCAGAAACAGAAATCAGGAAAAAATATCCCATTTGATACAGCAACAAAAAAAATAAAGTACATAGGAATAAACCTAACCAAGGAGGTAAAAGACCTGTATGCAGAAAACTACACAACCCTGAACAAAGAAATTAAGGAAGACACAAACAAGTGGAAGCATATGCCAATTTCATGGATTGGAAAAATTAACATCATCAAAATGTCTACTACTCAAAGCAATTTATAGATTCAACACAATCCCTATTAAATTACCAATGACATATTTCACAGATATAGGACAAACCTTTCAAAAATTTATATGGAACAATAAATGACCCCAAAAAGCCACAGAAATTTTGAGAAGAACAAAGTAGGAGTGATCACAATACCTGATATCAAACTGTATTATAAGGCCACTGTAATCAAAACAGCCTGGTACTGGCATAAGAACAGACACATAGATCAATGGAACAGGATAGAGAGCTCAGTAATAAACCGAAATTGCTATGGTCAATTAATATTAGACAAAGGTAGCAGAAGCATAAAATGGAGTAAAAATGGCCTCTTCAACAAATGGTGTTGGGAGACCTGGACAGCTACATGCAAAAAAAAAGTAAAACTCGACCACAAACTTACACTATATCCAAAATAAACTCAAGACGGGTAAAAGACTTAAGTCAGAACACCATAAAAGTCCCAGAGGAGAACAAAAGCAGAAAAATCTCAGATAGTCCATGCAGCAATATTTTCACCAATAATGTCCCCCAGAGCAAGGGACATAAAGAAAAGAATAAACAAATGGGACTTCATCAAAATAAAAAGCTTCTGCATGGGTAAAGAAAACATCCACAAAATGAAAAGGGAGCCAACCGTATGGGAAAATATGTTTGCCAATGATACCTCAGACAAGGGTTTGATCCCCAAAATACATAAAGAACCCACAGGACTCCACTCTAGGAAGACAAACAACCTAATTAAAAAGTGGGCAAAGGACCTGAACAGACACTTCTCCAAGGAGGACATACAGAGGGCCCAGAAACACATGAAAAGATGCTCAGCATCCCTAGCCATCAGAGAGATGCAAATTAAAACCACAATGACCAGTCATACCACTTCACACCAGTCAGAATGGCCATCATAAACAAATCAACAAACAACAATGCTGGAGAGGTTGTGGAGAAAAGGGAACCCTAGTGCTCTATTGGTAGGAATCCAGACTGGAGCAGCCACTGTGGAAAACAGTATGGAATTTCCTCAGGAAACTAAAAATGGAACTGCCTTTTGACCCAGTAATTCCACTGCTGAGATTATACCCTAAGAACCCTGTCACACTGATTCAAAAGAACCTATGCACCCCAATGTTCATAGCAGCACAGTTTACAATAGCCAAGTGCTAGAAGCAACCTAGATGCCCATCAGTAAATGAATGGATCAAAAAACTATGGTACATTTACACAAGGGAATACTACTCAGCAGAGAGAAAGAAGGAGCTCCTACCCTTTGCAACAGCATGGATGGTTCTGGTTGAGTAAAATAAGCCAGGTAGTGAAAGAAAAATACCATATGATCTGACCTACAAGTGGAACCTAATCAACAAAACAAACAAGTAAGCAAAATATACCAGAAACATTGAAATTCAGAGAGGTCAGAGGGGGTAATGGGGGGAACAAGAGAGAAGGGTTGTCAGGAACATGTATAAAGGACTCTTGGACAAAGCCAAAGTTGGGTAGGATTGAGGGTGGGATGTGGGGATGGCTGGGGTGGGGGGAAAATGGAGTCAACTGTACTTGAACAACATAAGAGAAAGAACTAAAAAAAAAAAAGAAAAAAAGACACCTATCCAGCCATGAAGACATGAAGGAACATTAAATACCTATTACTAAGTGAAAGAAGCCAATCTGAAAAGGCTACATGCTGTATAATTCCAACCCTGACATTCTGAAAAAGACAAAACTGTGAAGATAGTAAAATATCAGCAGTCACCAGGGGTTTGGGAGGAGGGCATTGGTGAATAGGTAAAGCAGAGGGGAATTTTGGGGCAGTAACACTACTCTTTATAAGGTCTATTATAACGATGGATACATGCCATTACACATTTGTTCAAACCCACAGAATGTACAACACCAGGAATGAACATAATGTAAACCATGGACTCTGGGTGACAATGACATGTCAGTGGAAGTTCAGCAACTGTAACAAATGCACCCCAATGCTGGGATGTTGATGATGGGGAGACTGTGCTTGTCATGGCACAGGGTGTATGGGAAATCTGTGCCTTCCACCTAAATTACCTGTGAACCTAAAACTGCTCTAAAAATAAGTATTAATAATTAAAAAAAAGAAACACCTGAAAGGATCATGTTTAACAATCCTCAGTAATGGGTCTAATTAGACAAGACAGCACCAACTAAAGACTATTTTTGACCTGCTTAGCAAAGCTTCAAAACAAGTCTTGAAAAATCAAAATGTCCTAAAATAATTTAACTGTGTCCTTGGGAGGGGGTGAGTGTAACTAAAGGAATAAAAAGGGATCAAGGACTCAGCACCCAAGCATATAAAATTCACAATGTCTGGCATCTAATTAAAAATGATCGGGTATGCAAAGAAATGGGGGAATACAACCTATGATGAGGAGAAACAAACCCAGAAATAACCCAGATGGTAGAATAAGTACAACAGCACATTAAAACATATTATAAATATTATAAATACACACCATTTGTTTAAGAAGTTAAAGAAAAGTATGTGCATATGAGGGAGAGAAATTAAACACATAAATTGAACTTCTACAAATAAAAGATGTGGTGTCTGAGATGAAAAGTACTCTGGATGAAATCAACAGTAGATCAGACACTATAGAAGAACATTTAATAAACTTAAAACTTTGGAACAAAAAATCTCCAGAATGAATCACAGAGGAAAAAAAATCAATACAGCATTAGATAGCAGCAGAACAACTTAAGCAATCTAATATTATACATGTCATTTAAGTCCATTATGGGAAAAGACAAAGAAAAAAAAGAAAAAATATTTTAAAAAATAATGGCCAAGCATTTTTTAAATTTGATGGAATCCACACCCAAGCACACAATCAGAGAAAAAAAAAATCTTAAAAGCAACTAGAGGAAAAGAACACTTAATACAGAGAAAAATAAAGATAAGAATGACAGCTGACTTCTCATCAGAAGCAAGGCAAACCAGAAGTCACTGAAATGACATTTTTAAAGAATAAAAAAAAAAAAGTGTATAATATATCACAAATAGATTAGAGCTATTAGAAATACAGATAAAACTGACAACTTCCTGAAAGGCACAAACAATAAAAAAAAATCACTCAGAGAGAAACAGTTAACTTAATTATCCTTATAACTACAAAAAGAATAGGCTTGTTGTTTAAAATCTTCCCATGGAGAGGACCCCTCCAGGCTCAGATATCATCACTGGTGAATTCTACATATGTTTAAGTAATATACAATATCAATTTTACATAAAGTATATATAATATCAATTTTACATAATTTTTTCAGAAAAGTGATGAGAAGAAAACATATCCCACCTTATTTAAGGAAGCCAGCATTACCTTGATTACAAAACCAAACAAAGGGTTTACAACATTAAAAAACTACATGCTAGGCCCTGGCTGGCATAGCTCAGTGGATTGAGCATGGGCTGCGAACCAAAGCATCGCAAGTTTGATTCCCAGTCAGGGCACATACTTGGGTTGCAGGCCACAGCCCCCAGCAACCACACATTGATGTTTCCCTCTCTCTCTCTTTCTCCCTCCCTTCCCTCTCTAAAAATAAATAAATAAAATCTTTAAAAAAAATGAACTATGATTCTTAAAAAAAAACTACATACTAATATCCCTCGTGAACATAAATACAAAGCTTTTTTAAAGTATCTAATACTTTAGTGAAAATACTTTAGCTACATTAAATCCAACAATTCAAAAAAAAAAAGAAAAACATTAGGATCAGGTGGAGTTTATCCAGGACTGTGAGATCAGTTTCACATTTTAAAATGAATCAATTTAGTTCTCCACATTAAAAGAAGTTTTAAAAAGACAGGCCATGTGATTATCTCAATAGATTCATAAAAAGCATTTGACAAAATCCAACTTCCAATTATGTTACAAACCCTCAGCAAACTAAACAAAACTTCTTCAACCTGATTAAAGGCATCTATGATGAACCTGCACCTGATATCATAATTAAAGGTGAAAAGATACAAAAGAAAGTGATACAAGGTCAATATTCAGAGACCAATTGTATTTTCTACATGGTAACAACAAACAATTGCAAATATAAGTGTGAAAAGCAATACTATTTACAATTGCATTAAAACTATTAAATAAGAATGGAAGATTTGAACAAGCCAGTACACTGCGAAACACTGCTAAAAATAATTAAGAAAGATATAAATTACTGAAAAGATATACCTTGTTCATTGATCAGAAGACAATATTGTAAAGATCTCAATTCTGCCTCAAATTATCTCTGGATTCAACACAATAGAACATAAATCCTGAAAACTGACCAATTAATTCTAACACTGGTATGGACAGTGCAGGGCCAGAACTAGCCTGAGATGCTTGCATAAACCAGTGAGTGAGTCCCTCCTCAATTCTGAGCTTCTAGTGCCTCACATGACTCACCTGAGTCCCAGTACTGTGACAATGTAAAGGACCTAGAAAGGTGAAAGTAAATTTTTTAGAAAAGAAAGAGATAGAGAACTTACTTCACTTGATTTCAAAACTAACTAAAAAGCTATAATTATATAATGTGGCCCTGGTGTGAAGATATATAAGTAAATCGAACAAAACAGAGTCCAGAAACACAACCAAATATTGAAGGCCAATTGATTTTCAGCAGAAAATACAAAGGGGAAAGGATGCTATTTTCAACAAGTAGTTCTTGAACAATTAAATATCCATGTGCAAAAATAAAATAAAAATTAATTTCAACCCTTATTGCACACCACATACAAAAATTAACCATCAATAAACACAACAGCATGAACAAATTTCAAAATCATTAGGCTCAGTTAAATAAATTAGACAAAAAAGATAATGTATTGTATGACTCCGTTGATATAAAATTCTAGAAAGTGCAGAGTAATCTACAGTGACAGAAAACAGATCAGAACTTGTGTGTGACTGGGTCAAGGGAGAAATGGATTACATGGAGGCAGAAGGAAGATTGTGGGGGTAATATGAACATGCACCATTATGATTTTGGTGATGGTTTCATGGGTGTGAGTGTGTCAAAACTCCAAATTGTAACTTTTGACAAAAATTTTGTAAAATAATAAGACTGTAGGCACTGGAGCCAAATTGCCTGGGTTCAAATCCAGAGGACCCTACATAAAATCACACACCATAAAACCCCCATTGCCCTTCCCCTGCTTTAAACACCTGCTAGGAGCTTGCTCTTGGGCTAGTCATGTGCCCTCTCTGTACCTCAGTTTGGTGAGCAATGTCTGCCAGCCTGACCTTCCAAAGTCCAGGATCTAAGCATAGCTTAGCACTCATACCACTCATACCACTCCTGGTCCAAGTCACTACCATCTCTAATTAAAGGTCTTAATTTTTCTTTTTTTTTCCTTTTTTTCTGTTCTTTCCTACCCCAACCCCCACAGTGTATTTTCAACACAGGAGTCTGGGTGAAAATATAATTCAAATCTCATCACTCCTCAGCTCATTCAAAATAAAAGCCAAAGTCCTTGTGCATCAGAGTCTCCTCACACTCTCTCTTACCTACTACCACCTTATACTCCAAGGCTTTGTTAAATTATTAGACGTCTGTTCATACTTTCATACCCAATTATCACCGCACTTCCCAGTCCAAGTAGCTTACTGCTATTACTACATTTCATCCCATACAGGACAAAGTGGTATGAGCTGAGGTACAAAAACCTAACAAATAATAGAGCCCCTTTTCCTAAAACCAATGTATGTGGGAGGAAACAGCATTTTATATTAAATTGAATTGTTGTGCTAAATTGGAATTTCTCTTGAAGGACCAAGCTTTAATGATATGAAATTCCATGATGAAGTGCCTGGCACAAGTGCAGAATGGTCAAGGAAAATGACTGAGAATCAGTTTCTAAAAACTCTCAATCCAAGGAGGCTATAAAAAATCCAGAAGAGTCAAAACTGAGGAAAGGAGGATTTAGTGGGGAACATTTCTTTGAGGGGAAAGAGAGCTTGTGCTTTCCACTCCTCATAAGAGTGAGAAGAGTACCTTCTCCTTCCCTGCAAGTCCTCAGAGAGGGGCCCACTTTAGAGGCATTGGAGACTCCCACAGAACAGAGGCCCAGTCTCGGACAAATAGCATTCTTGGGTTTAATCATAAACAGACTTTACACTGTCTTCCATAGCCTTTGACCTTGCTCATTCCTTCTATTGGATGAAAATCAGGGTAGCTTTCATGACTTTGCTGTTAATTAACTAAGGTTAATGGAAAATTTTATGTCACTTTGGGTTGCAAAACCAAACTTTGATTCAAAATTTAAAATGATCTAATCCAATACAACTGGAAGACTTACTTGGCTTGGTGCAGAAAAGTTGACCTTTAAAATACATAAATCAACATGTGTCTCCCATTACGGCAGTACTCAGCTGGTTCAAAGGCAGTACTATAGGGAGATAACACAGGCTTTAAAACGAGACAAACTTGAGCTTAAAATTCCAACTTGTCTTTATACAACAGTGATACCTCAGACCTCTTCTGAGCCTCAATTTCATCTTCTATACTCCAGTGTCAATAATACCTTTCTCAGAAGGTTATTGTAAAAATTAGCCATATAGTAAAACACTAAAGTATCTTCAAAGAATATAAGCAAACAAATCACAAAATTTGAAATAGATTTGATCAATAAATAAATGTTCAAAGTGTTTGACTTGGATAGCAAGCAAAAGAAAAAAAATCAGAACAATGTAGTGAGCTTTTTTTCACCTACAATATTGTTAAAAATGAAAAATGTTGATTATATTCATGTTCACAAGACACAAGAGTGAGATGGGACAGGCACGCTGATAAAAGGCTCTTTGAGAGTTCCCATACTTAGAAACAATACTTCTACCATCACAAGGAGTTGGAGACAGCAGCAGATCCAGGTGGAAGGATTGCAGTATTATTTATAATAGCATTAACCAAGCTAGGTTTCAAAAAAAATGAGATTTGCATAAATTATGATTATTCCAATGAGAGACAAATACAAGGCCATTAAATATTATCTCAAATGCTATTTACTCACATGATAAAAGGTTAATGATAATTATTAATTGAAAACAGTTGGACACAAACTGAACATAACAGGAAAACCTCAATTTGGCGAAATAAATGACATATGTAAGACTATTTGAAGGGATAATTCATTGGTATATTAATTTGCATTTTGTTCTACTATTGTAGAAGAATCAGAAAAGAATTACAGCAATTTTTCTCTGCTTTCCTTCTATCCCTGTCCCTCACACTCCACCATGCCCTCCCCAACACATCCACACAGAGATCAACAACACTCTATGCTCTAGAAAGTTTGTGCTCTTCTTTATCCCAAGAAGAGATTTCCTTTTCATAAACAGGTGGACTGACAATGATGGTTGGCTAACAGGCTTAGAGAATGAAGGTGGTCACAGCAGCCTAAGCAAGGAAGCTTCCAGTTTCAATGGAGAGGAGGCAGGGAGAAGCTGATGGGTTTGTCCCTGCCCTCATATATATTAGCCATAGGGTGTGATGTCAGAAAGGACTGCTGGTGGCCATTTCGGAAGGCTAGGACCCAAGCATGCCTCTCAAAAAAAAAAAAAAAAATTGCCATGCCAAGCTTGAGACCCAAAGTAAGTTAAAGCTTCCTGAGTGTCTACAGAAATTTTCTATGATTGACCTTGACAACAGTGTAAAACCCAGGAACCTTTACTCAACCTTTGTGAGGGCAAGGAGGAAGCAATCCTGTTATAATTGGGATCAGATTTCTTGCCGTCCCTGTAATGGGATTTCACAGACTTAATTGGCTTTGAAATAAGTTCTATAGAGCATGGAAAGCAGCACCTAGCACACAGCAGACACAGCAATGTGAGTCTCCTCAATTCCAAGGGCAACCACATGAGGAACTGTTCTTCCCATACCCACAGCAAACAAGCACAAATCTGAGGTCAAGAAGGGTGTAGTTCAAACCCTACTGACCTCACAAGATGGGTTCTTCAGCAGTGCTTGACCAGGAGTTGCTCCCTGCACCTGGCCAGCAGGAATGCAGGCCTGATGGTGACAGCCGTAGGCTCCTCAGCCCTCCTCACTTCAGCAGCTGACAGGCAGTCAGTCTCCAAGGCTGCTGGAAATGGCATCCTAGCTCTGATCACTGACAGTTAGGGATTTTCTCACCCCCTTTTCTGAAACTGCACAATATTCATTTGGGATTTTTCAACCAGCTTTAAAGACAGGCTGCCCCAGTGAACATAACATCCTCTGGTTAGAGACAATGAAAAAGAGAACCAAAGCTGAGCCCAACCAAGGTCTCTGTGAGCCCTTCAAAATCATTTAAGACATTTCACAAGAAGTTCTGGTGGCTTAAACTGTATCCTGCCTCTTTTTCTGCTTCCACACTCCAGGTCTGAAAGGACCATCTTTGGGGGCTCCATTGGAGGCCTGCTATCCCCCATGCTGCATGTGAATGCAGCAGGAGTGTGTGTGTGTGCACTTCCTCTCACCTCTCCATGCAATGCATTATGATTCTCTAGTCTGGCAAAGGAAGTGTAATAACAGGGAAGGAGGCACAGGCAATGGGGTCTTTCTGGAACAAGTGGCAAGTTATATGAATCCATCCGAATCCATTTGTAGGAAGACCAATGGATAGGAATGCAGAAAGGTAGAGACACTAACCTTTAGTTTTCATATACATTTGCTGCATGTAGTAATTACAGCTATTTTAAAAACTCCCTAAGTGTCAGCACTCCCTTTCCCGAGCAATTTTCTGTCAAAACTCTACAAAACAACAACACACTTGGTAACAATTGACTCACTTCTAAAACAGGGAGTTTGATTCCACAGCAGTGGTAAGGGTCTGTCTGAGCTGTTCTGTCTGCAAGGAGCAGGGATCTGGAGTGGCTCCTACATACCTTGCCTAGCTGTAGTTTAGTTACACAGTTTAGTAATCTACATGTTTCTAAGCCATGATACCATACATTCTCTGAGGGTGAGAAACACATCTCTACAATTTTCCTGACCATCCTTAGGGCCTCATAGGTGTTTGGTGGATATGTGATGAAGGCAGATTGTTAAGAGTTATAAGTCCTGGTTTGGAGACAGGACATAGAGGAAGAAATGAAGGACCACTGAAGAATCACAGCCTCGGCTCCTGGGGTGATGAAAGAAGGAAAGGTCATGGAAGAAATCAACAAGTATTGCAGAGTAGGGGGATAGTAATTTGAATTGAGTCTGAAAGGATGCATAAGAGTTTAAAAAGCAGAGATAGGGAGAACTAGGGTACCAGTAAGCCCAAAACACAGAAATGCTATAATTCATGTTCCTACAGCTGATGCATAAAGCCATGTTCCAATCCCCCTACACTTCCCATGAAGACATGCACTGACCTCTTATCAGCTCCTTAAATGTGGGTATGCTTGATTAAATTCCAAAGACAAACTTTCCCATAAGACATTAGTTATTTATTAAAAAGACAAGCTATCCTTTAAGAGTGCTTGATGTAAACCAGACTTCATGCTGGGTCCCTTCAGATGAGTTATCTGGTCTAATCTTCACAACTTTCCTGTGAGGTGGCTATCATAAACACCACAGAGCAGATAAGGAAAATAAGGTTCAAAGAAGGAAGTAAAAGAACTGGCCCACAGTCACAGAAGTGGCAAGCACTGGAACCAACACATATCCATAGTGTGTTCCCAAAGACTGGTCTAACACAACAGTCCATCCCTAATTTCTTAGTTATTGGTCCTCACACTCCCCACATGGGCAACAACATGTATCCTCCCCAGGGGGCATTGAAAATGGATGAAGAACAATATTACATAACAACTTACTCATGTATCTATAAGCATGAAAGTTAAATCTCACAGACACATTTCTAGTGAATATAGTTTGTTCCTTTCAAACGCTACTCATGTAACAAGTATTAGCTTATTTCTGCAACTTTTCCAGGTTCTTTCACCTTTTCCATAGGAGTTTTTAAAATAAGGTAAAATAACGTAAAGGGAATAAATCTAATAATAAAAGTTTTATAATAAGACTTTCTATAACAAGAACTTATTACTACTTTTATTTATTGTTTGTTTTAAACATTTTAAGATTTTATTTTTTAATTTTTTCAATTTTACTTTAATTGTTGTTGAAGTACAATTTTCTATCTTTTACTCCCATCCCTGCCCACCCACCCAGCCCCCCCATCTCCCTCCCATTTCCACCCACCCCTAGTTTTTGTCCATGTGTCATTTATACTTGTTCCTGCAAATCCTTCCCTTTTTCCCCTGAAATTCCCTCCCTTCTCCTCTCTGAACACTATCAGCCTATTCTCTATTTCAGTGTCTTTGGTTATATTTTGCTTCTTTGTTTGTTTTGTTGTTTAGGTTCCTGTTAAAGGTGAGATCACAAGGTATCTGTCTTTCAATGCCTGGCTTATTTTGCTTACCACAATGCTTTCCAGTTCCATCCATGCTGTTGCAAAGGGTAGGAGCTCCTTTATAGTTTCTGCTGCATAGAATTCCATTGTGTAAATGTACCATAGTTTTTTAATCCATTCACTTACTGATGGGCACCTAGGTTGCTTCCAACATTTGGCTATTGTAAATTGTGCTGCTATGAACATTAAGGTGCATAGGTTCTTTTGGGTTGTTTCAGGGTTCTTAGGATACAATCCTAGCAGCGGAATTGCTGAGTCAAAAGGCAGTTCCATTTTTAGTTTTCTGAGAAAAATTCCATACTGTTTTCCATAGTGGTTGTACCAGTCTGCAGTCCCACCAACAGTGCACTAGTGTCCCCTTTTCTCCACAACCTCTCCAACACTTGTTCTTTGTTGCTTTGTTTATGATGGCCATTCTGACTGGTGTAAAGTGGTATCTCATTGTGGTTTTAATCTGCATCGCTCTGATAGCTAGTGATATTGAACATCGTTTCATGTGATTTTGGATCTTCTGTATGTCCTCCTTGGAGAAGTGTGTGTTCAAGTCCTTTGCCCATTTTTTAATTGGTTTCCTTGTCTTCTTAGAGTAGAGTCGTGTAAGTTCTTTATATATTTTGGAGATTAAAGCCTTGTCTGAGGTATCATTGGCAACTATGTTTTCCCATACAGTTGGTTCTCATTGTATTTTAATACTGTTTTCTTTACCCATTCACAAGCTTTTTAGGTTGATGAGACCCCATTTGTTAATTCTTTCTTTATGTCTCTTGCTCTGAGGGACATATCAGTAAAAATGTTGCTGCATGAAATATCTGAGATTTTCCTGCCTGTGTTCTCCTCTAGGACTTTAATAGTGAGGCTTATGTTTAAATCCTTTATCCACCTGGAATTTATTTTTGTGTATGGTATAAGTTGGTGCTCAAGTTTCTTTCTTTCTTTTTTTTTTAATGTAGCTGTCCAGTTCTCCCAACACCATTTGTTGAAGAGGCTGTTTTTACTACATTTTATGTTGCTGCCCCTTTGTCAAATATTAATTGACTGTAGAGACTTGGGTTTATTTCTGGGCTCTCTGTTCTGTTCCATTGGTCCATGTGCCTGTTTTTATGCCAGTACCAGGCTGTTTCCATTAGAGTGGCCTTGTAGTACAGTTTTGTACCAGGTATTGTGATTCCTCCTACTTTGCTTTTCTTTCTCAAAATTGAAGCAGCTATTCGGGGTCATTTATGGTTCCATATAAATTTTTGAAGTGTTTGTTCTATGTCTGTGAAATATGCCATTGGTACTTTAACAGGTATTGCACTGAATTTGTAAATTGCTTTGGGTAGTATGGACATTTTGATTATGTTAATTCTTCCGATCCATGAACACAATATATGTTTCCATTTGTTGGTGTCTTCCTTGATTTCTTTCTTCAGTGTTGTGTAGTTATCTGCACATACATCTTTTACCTCTTTGATTAGGTTTATTCCTAGGTATTTTATTTTTCTTTTGCTATATAAAATGGGATTTCTTTTCTTCATTTCTGCTTCAATTGATTCATTGTCAGTATACAAAAATACCTTTGATTTCTGGATATTGACTTTGTATCCTGCTGTTTTGCCAAATTCATTTATTATGTTGAGCAGTTTTTTGGCAAAGTCTATAGGATTTTCTGTGTACACTATCATGTCATCTGCAAACAATGACAGTTTTGTTTCCTCCTTTCCGATTTGGATGCCTTTTATTTCCTTTTCTTGTCTAATTACTGTGGCTAAAACTTCCAATACTATGTTGAATAAAAGTGGTGAAAGTGGCCGTGGCTGGTGTACCTCAGTGGATTGAGCGCGGGCTGCGAACCAAAGCATCGCAGGTTCGATTCCCAGTCAGGGCACATGCCTGGGTTGCAGGCCAGGGACCCCAGCAACCGCACATGGATGTTTCTCTCTCTCTCTCTTTCTCCCTCCCTACCCTCTCTAAAAATAAATAAATAAAATCTTAAAAAAAATGTTTAAAAAAAAAAAGTGGTGAAAGTGGACACCCTTGTCTTGTTCCTGTTCTTAGTGGAAAGATTTTAGTTTTTGCCCATTGAGTATGATGTTGGCTGTAGGTCTCTCATATATGGCCTTTATTATGTTGACAAATACTCTCTCTATTCCCACTTTGCTGACTGTTTTTATCATAAACCGGTGCTGTACCTTATCAAATGCTTTTTCCGCAGCTATTGATATGATCATGTGATTTTTGTCTTTGCTTTTGTTTATGTGATGAATTACATTTATTGATTTGCAAATATTGAACCATCCTTGCACCCCTGGAATGAATCCCACTTGGTCATGGTGTATGATCTTTTTAATTGGATGTAGGATGTAGTTAGGATCTTGTTGGATGTAGTTTGCCAATATTTTGTTGAGGATTTTAGCATCTATGTTTATCAGCGGTATGGGTCTGAAGTTTTCTTTGTTGTGTCTTTATCTGGTTTTGGGATTAGGATGATGCTGCCTTCATAAAGAGTTTGGGACTCTTCCATCATTCTGGATTTTTTGGAATAGTCTGTGAAGGACAGGGGTTAGCTCTTCCTTAAATGCTTTGTAGAATTCTCCTGTGAAACCATCTGGTCCAGGGCTTTTGTGTGTGGGGAGTTTTTTTTTACTACTGCTTCAATTTCTTTTGCTGTTATTGGTCTGTTCAGGCTTTCTGCTTCTTCTTCATTGAGTTTTGGAAGATTATATTTTTCTAGAAATTTGTCCATTTCACCTAGGTTCTCAATTTGCTTGGCATACAGTTCTTCACAGTAATTTCTTACAATCCTTTGTATTTCTGTGGTGTCAGCTGCAGTCTCTCCACTTTCATATCTGATTGTTTATTTGGATCCTTTCTCTTTTTTTCTTGATGACCCTGCTTAAAAGCTTGTCGATTTTGTTTATCTTTTCAAAGAACCAGCTCCTGGATCATTGATCCTTAAAATTGTGCTTTTAGTCTCTATGTCATTTAATTCTGCTCTGATCTTGGTTATTCCTTCCTTCTACTTGCTCTGGGCTGTCTTTGTTGTTGTTCCTCTAGTTCTTGTAGACGTAGGGTTAGGTTGTTTGAAATGTTCCTATCTTTTTTAGGTAGGCCTGTATCACTATGAATTTCCCTCTCAGAACTGCCTTCACTGTGTCATAAGTTTTGGGTTGTTGTGAGTTCATTTTCATTTTTTCCAGAAACCTTTTCATTTCTTCCCTAATTTCATTCTTGACCCATTCATTGTTTAATAGCATGCTATTCAATCTCCACAATTTTGAGTGTTTTGGGTTTCTTCCCTTGGTGTTGATTTCTAGTTTCAGTCCCTTGTGGTCAGAAAAAATGCTTGGTATGATTTCAATTTTTTTTAATTTGTTGAGGCTTGCTTTGTGTCCTATCATGTGGTCTATCTTTGAAAATGTTCCCTGTGCATTTGAAAGAATGTGTATTTAGCTTCTTTGGGATGAAGGACTCTATATATATCACTTAGGTTCATTTCATCTAGGGCATTGTTCAATGCCACAATATCTTTGTTGATATTTTATTTGGAAGATCTGTCCATATTTGACAGTAGGGTGTTAAAATCCCCTACTATAATTGTGTTGCTGTCAGTATCTTTCTTGAAGTCCTCTAAGATTTTCTTTATGTATTTGGGTGCTCCTATGTTGGGGGCATATATGTTTATAATGTTCATGTCTTCTTGGTGGATTCTTCCCTTGAGTATTATGAAGTGACCTTCTGGGTCCCTCTTTATGGCCCTTTTTTGGAAGTCTATTTTGTCTGATATGAACATTGCTACCCTGGCTTTTTTTTTTTCCTGTTCAATTGCTTGGAAAATTTGTTTCCAGCCCTTAACTTTCAGCCTGTGTAGGTCTTTTGTTCTGAGGTGGGTCTCTTGAAGGCAGCATATGTATGGTTTATGCTTTCTTATCCATTCTGCTATTCTATGTCTTTTGATTGAAGCACTTAATCCATTTATGTTCAAGGTTATTATTGATAGGTACTTATTCATTGCCATTTTTGTACCTGTGTTCCTCTCTCTCTCTCTTCCTTCCTTTCCTTAAAGCAGTTCCCTTTAGCATCTCTTACAGAGCTGGTTTGGTCGAGGTATATTCTTTTAGACATCTTTGTCTGGGAAGCTCCTTATTTGGCCTTCTATCTTGATTGAGAGCTTTGCTGGGTAAAGTAGCCTTGGTTGCAGACTTCTGGTTGTCATTACTTGGATTATTTCTTGCCATTCTATTCTGGCTTGGAGCATTTCCATTGAGAAGTCAGCTACTAACCTTATTTGGGCTCCCTTGTATGTTACTTCCTGTACTTCCTGTTTCTCCCTTGCTGCTTTTAAGATTCTCTCTTTGTCTTGAAATTTTGCCATTTTAATTATGATATGTCTTGAAGTGGGCCTCTTTGTGTTCCTCTTGATTGGGACTCTGTGTTTCCTGGATTTGTGTGACTTTTTCTCTCATCAAGTTAGGGAAGTTTTCCATCATTACTTTTTCAAATAGGTTTTCTATCCCTTGCTCTTCTTCTTCTCCTTCTAGTATCCCTATTACACAGATATTATTACGTTTCATATTGTCTTGCATTTCTCTTAATCCCTCTTCATTCTTTCTCAGCCTCTTTTCCTTTTCTTGCTCTTTCTGGGTGTTTTCTTCTACTTTGTTCTCTGGCTTGCTGATCCGATCTTCTGCTTCATCAATCCTGCTTTTCATTCCTTCTACTGTGTTCTTCAGTTCAGAAATTGTATTCTTCATTTCCTCTTGGCCCTTGTTGATAGTTTCTATTTCCTTTTTCATATTGATATAGTTTGCAGTGACTTCATTGTAGCTTCCCTGTAGTTTCTGGTAGCTCATTGTGAGCTCATTGAGCTTCCTGATAATCATTGCTTTGAACTCAATATCTAATAGTTGAGTTGTCTCTATATCATTTAGCATTCTATCTGAGGCTTCCTCCTTTCCTTTCATTTGGGGATTGTTTCTTTGTCTTCCCATTGTTTGTGAGACTCTTCTTGTTAGCCTCAGCTTCTTAAATTGATCTGTTCTGGTTCCCTGGGTTTATGGTGTGAACTTCTGTGGTAGAATACCTGTAAGATTCAGTGGTGTAGTTTCCTTGATCTCCCAAGCTCACTAACATTGGGCTATCATTTAAGTTGGCTCTGTGTTTGTGTTTGATTGTTGTTGGGTCTTTCTTTGGTGATCCTTCCCACGAGCTGGTTAAATGAGGGTCACTCTGTCCACCACCTCTTGTATTTTGTTTTGCTGGTGAGGGCAGGTTGTGTTGAATCTGGTTCTTTAGTGTGTACAAGGATTTTGAGGATTCTCTCTTACTCTTGTTCTGTTGTTTGTACTGGGTAGTGTCTCCACTGTTTAGTTGTATTTCCAGATAGGTCCTGGATTGAGGTTAGTGTGGTTTTCACTCCCTACTTCACCTTCTTATGTTGTTATCTGTAGGTGGTTCCTTTGTTATTGGGTTTCCTGTTCCAGTGGGTATCCTGGTGTTCACTGCTTCCACCTACTCTTTTTTGTGATAATTTGGAGGGGGAAGGGAAAATGGTATAAGGAAGCAAGAGAATATTCTATGATATTCACAGTAGCAGCCAGTAGAGAAGAGATAGGAGATTCTTTGGCTATGTATAGTGTTAACCGAGATCTTCCACCCAACTAGCCAATTTTTAGAAAGGATGGAAAGATGATAAGATTCTTATTGGGAAAGGAAGGATTATGAGTTGGATCTAGAAAGCAGTGAGGTTGTGGGAGGTCAGATTCTGAGGTAAGATGAGGGTAAATAAATAGGTGTAGTGTGTGAGAGAATAGAGTTAACCACTACAGTAATAGAGTTCAGGAAACTGTGAAGTGGGCTAAGATCTGGGAGGGATGTTGTGAATTATTTACAATTGTGTGAAGCAGCTATTATTTATAATAATAATTGAATAACAATCATATGACAGAGTCTATGTGATCTGGATAACAAGAATAGGGAGTATAGGACCTTGAGTAGTGTGCTAATGGTACACAAGTGAAGTGAAGGACAGTAAATTAGCAATACACTGTGAAAGAGAGACCTGTAAAAGTGATACAATATAACCAGCCTAGCAAAGCAGACTGTACAGAGAGAAGAAGAATACAAAAATACTGTTAAAATAAAAGATGTAAGAATGGAAAAATAATAATAATAATACAAATATGCAATAACTTGCAGGTTCTCTGTAATAGCAGAGTGAAATTTGTCTCACTGTCACAGCTGTTGTGATCCCCCTTCTTTGGGTCCAACTCTGGTCTTTTCACAGTTCCAGGGTTTTTTTTGTTTTGTTTTGTTTTGTTTTTATCTCACTTGTAGGTATTTAAAAAAAAAAAGGCAGATGAAGGAAGGAATAAGAGATAATACTGGAGGAAAGAAAGAAGGGATAAAACAAGAAAGAAGGAAAGGAGGAAAAAGGAATTGAAAGAGAAAAAATAATAAACATTAAAAATTATTAAAAAATAAAAATAGAATAAAATTAAAAAGCCTCTTGGTTTCAAAGTGGCTAAACCGGTTTTTCTGGTCTTGCTGGCTGCAGCAGGCTGAGGGGCCATTGATATGGCTTTTCTTCCTTCCAGATCTGCACTCAGTCAGCCTCGAACAACTGTTCCGGGAGCTATCCTGTCACCTTTCCCCTGCACCTTGGGTGTGGGATCCAGGTCTTTCCCCAGGGTTACCTCTGTGGGCTAGGGTGCAGGGGTGTGCTCACAAGCATGCTCAGCCAGACTGCCTCACCCTTCCCAGTGCTATGGGGGTGCACAGGGTCCTACACACAAGCACAACCTTCCACACAACCTCAGGATCACTGCCCAGCTGGGTGGCAGGGTGGCCGGAGCAATTGCTGTAGGAGAATTCCCCAGTGTTGGTCTTTTCACTTTTTCTTTTTTAGAAATTCCTCCTACTCAAGCCTGCCACTCCATACAGTCGCCTGGCCTCTCCCACAGCCCAATTCTCCAGCCAGATCAGTGACTATGGGGGTCAGGGCCCGTTGCTCAATTCTCAACTCTGCTAGTGTCCACAGACTCTGAGGGTGCTCACAGCCCCTGTGTGTTTGCTAGCAACTGAGTTTCTCCCAGTGCCGCCCAGACCTTGTTTGGCTGGGGAGGGAACAGTTGCCCTGGCTCTCTCCCAAGGACTCTATGGCAGACCCAGCACTCATGGGGCCTGGGGCTGCAGTGCCCTGGTCCCCACACTGGTCCCTGGGACCTTATTGTCCTGAAATACTCTCCTTACCATCTGGTTTTTCAATTCTGCTACAATTTTTGGTCCCTTATTTTCATATGTTGATGTACTGTTGGTTGTTTGCTCTTTTACTCTGTAGATCAGCTAGGATTTTCTCTCGTGTGTAGGGGGAAGTGGAATCTGCTCCCTCCTACCCCAACGCCATATTCCTCTCTTATTACTACTTTTAAATTATGAGAAATTTCTAGTATTGCTGGGAATCAGTCATGCATTCAGCATTTAGGTAGTGCTGAGTGTGAAGGGGACAGGTAAGAAAGAGGCAGCATGACATGGGGCATATATGAGGTATTTCTTAAATTTGGTGTCACTCATACCCATGTTCAAATCCTGACTCTGCCACTTACTAAGTGACACTGAAAAGTCAATCCATCTCTCTGAGTCTCTGTTTCCTTGTCTGTAAAATGGAATAACATAAATCAAAGTACCTGGGAACTTGGTTCTCCAACCCTTCCCAGCATTACCCCCTAGGTGATCACATTCCTATGGTGGCAGCACGTAACATAAGTGAGCTCCCCCTCCTGTTTGAAATGGGTTCCCACTTGGCTTCCATGACTCCACCCTCTACTAACAATATCAACACTCACACTAAATGTAAATTATCTGAGCACTTCCATTAAAAAGCAGATTGTTAGAATGGATAAAATAACTAGATCCAAGTATGAAAGGACTTCAATAAACATACTTTAAACATAAAGAAACAAGTCAATTAAAAGTAAAAGAATGAAAAAAGAATTATGCTAACACTAATCAAAACAAATCTATAATAGCTACAGCAATATCAGATAAAGCATATTTCCCAGCAAAGAATATTTCAGAAGCAGAGGGATAAAGTCATTTCATAATGATAACAGATCAATTAATCAAAAGGACATAAAAATTCTACCCTGTCTGGTGTGGCTTAGTGGGCTGAGCGCCAGCCTGCGAACTAAAGGGTCTCTGGTTTGATTTCCAGTCAGGTTACATGCCTGGGTTGTAGACAGGTCCCCAGCAGGGGGCGCGCTAGAGGCAACCACACATTGATGTTTCTCTCCCTCTCTCCTTCCCTTCCCCTCTATCTAAAGTAAATAAAAATCTTTTTTAAAAAAATGACATAAAAATTCTAAACATTTACGCCTCATAACAAAGCTTCACAATATATGAAACAACAACTGATTAAACCTCAAGGAGAAACAGACAAGCTCACAATTAAAGTTGACTATTTTGCCTTGGCTGGTGTGGCTCAGTGGACTGAGTGCCAGCCTGTAAACCAAATGGCCATTGCTTCAATTCCCAGTCAGGGCACAAGCCTGGGTTTTGGGCCAGGTCCCCAGTAGGTAGTGCGCTAGAGGCAACCACACATTGATGTTTCTCTCCTTCTTTTTCCTTCCCTTCCCTTCTAAAAATAAAATAAAATAATAAAAAAATAAAGACTATTTTGATACCTCTCTCAATAACTGATAGAACAAGTAGACAAAAAAAATCATCAAGGAGACAAAAAATATAAACAACACTATCAACTAAACTGACCTAATTGACATTTATAAAACAGCAACAGAGTACATATCCTTTTCAAATGCACATAAAACTTTTATCAAGAATGACAATAGACTGGACTTCAAATAAGTCTCTGTGAATTTAAAAGGAATCAAGTAATAGAAACTATTCTTTAACAACTACAACGGAACTAAATTAAAAATCAATAAGAGAAAAATCCCCAAATATTTGGGAACTATGTAACATACATCTAAACAACGCATGGGTCAAAGAAGAAATCAAGAGGCAGTATACAAAGCATTTTGAACTGAATAACAATGAAAACACAACACACCAAAATTTGAGGGTTGCCATTAAATCCCTTAAGCAGAAGTTTATAGCTCTAAAAGCAATAAATAAATGTCTCAAATCAATGATCTCAGCCTCTCCTTAAGAAAGACACAGATGTAGATGTATCTAAACACAGAAAAGGATGCTCAGTATCATTTCTTATTAGGGAAATAAAAATTACAGTGAGGTACCATACACACCACTACAATGGCTAATGCCAAAAACCCAGATCAAACCAAGTATTGAAGAAGATGTGGAGCACTGAATTCTCATATAACTAGAAGTTTCTTAGAAAATTAAAACATAATTCTATCATATGACCCAGCAATTCTACTTGTAAATATGTACCCCCAAAATGAAAGCATATGTCCACACAAAGACTTGTATGTACATGAATGTTCATAGCAGCCTTTTTTATGATCACCAAAATCTAGAACCCAAATACCCATCAATGGTAAATGGATATTCAAATTGTGGCATATCCATATATTTGAATACTACCTCTCAACGAACAGAGAGGAACTATTGCTGTGCAATGCAATAGGCATGAATCTCAAAATAATCATCTGAAGGGAAATAGCCATAGAAAAATAAAAAAATACATACTACGAATCCATCTACATAAAACTCTTCAAAATAAAAATAATTTATAGTGCCAGAAACAGATGGCCAGGGGAGGCAAGGGGGTAGGATCACAGAAGGACACAAAGACACTCTGGTGTCTTCCGTGTTCACTACCTTCACTACAGTTACGGTCTCATAGGTATACACATGTGCAAACATAAGTTGTACACTTAAATATATGCATTTATCATATGTGAACTGAACTTGAATAAAGCTGTTACTTTTTAAAGTGCAATACAGATAAAGAAAGTGATGCTCAAAAATAGTGCCTGGCTCCATCTAATGCCTGATACATGGCAACCCTGATTATTTATTTTGAGTTCTCAGCTGGGACTACAGAGGTGGGTAAGGTACGATTCCTGTCCTCAAAGACTCCTCAGTAGGACTGGAGAGAAAAACAAGTGAATAGATTAGAAGAAACATTTTTTGAGTGTTACTAAATTAATTTGCAGATGGTAGATGAACAGGGACTTAATATCCAAACAGAATTGGAATATTCAAAATGAAAGGAAGAAAAAATTAAATCTTTTCCCTTCCTTTCTTTCTCTATGACCCAAGTAGAGAATTCTTTAAGCTATTCAATTCAGCATTCATCTCATGGTCTTTTTATGTTCAGAGGACTCTGAAGTCAGCTTGTGAGCAGCCTAATGTGTCACGTGGAGGACACATGGGCCCTGACACTCCACCACCTGTCAAAAACCTACTCAGCAGAGGTAAGCAGGTAACAAGAGAAAAGACACAGGAGTGTGTTGGAACACGAATGCATGGGGCAGACAGTGTGCACTGCCTCATCCTTGGAAAGCACTGCATATATGAGAGACAAAAGATGCCTGCAGGAGACACCTGCTCCTTGCCATTTAAATTATCCACCCTCTTTGATCACAGAATCCTTTTCCCACAAACACCTATGAATTAGCACAACATGTGTCCCCAAACACAATTTGGAGACTGCTGTAGGGAGCCTGGCTGGTGCTTCCCCTGCCCACCTCCCAGGATACTCTGCTACCTGCCAATGGCCTGGTCCAGGCTGAAGGGAGCAGGCATGTGCCTCAGAGGAAGAGTTTGTACCCCATGGGACTCGTAATGCAGGTGCAGGAAAAGGTGGGGCCATGGAACAAGGGGTGCTGACACACCACAGCTGTGGCTCGTGGAGGAGGATCACAGCTTTCTGAGCCCATGAAAGACTGAGGTGGTTATAAATGCCTCTCCCTCAATGTGTAGGCCATTAAACAAGCAGCATCAAAGTGAGGAAGCAACAGGCAGATGCTGTAATGGGAGCCTTCACCCAGCACCTCCTCTGTGGCTGAGCCCCTCACATGGGGGACTCTCAGTACCTTAGAATTGCTGGGTCAGAAAGGAAGTTCAGCTCTTACTTACAGGCTGATCAGGGAGTCAGGTGCTTGTATCAGTCCCCAGCACAGCAGAGTGAGTACCTCTAATGGGGTAAATGAAGAAAGACCTCTGGGCAGAGGCAATGTTTAGCAGACCCTTGCAGGAAAGGTATGTCCTTGACAAAGATTCATGAAAGGCATTCCAGGCATAAAAGGAAATCCTGGCAAAGGCCCAGAGTCAGGAGTGGAGAATAAATATAGGAAACAGCAAGTCACCTGTTGCTTGCTGGGATGACCCATGAGTTAGTGAGCAGAAGTCTGAGAAGTAAATTAACATGCACAGATGTGGTTGGGGCCATCTTGGAGTGGGCTTGAGGCAGGCACATGATGAGGTATTTTCTCTATTACCTAGGGAGGCAACAAGACGAATGGGACACTGGCCCTAAAATTGGAGCACTGAGTGTGAACCACATTGAGGCAGATGATTCAGATAGAGATGCACTGAGTTGGATATGGTCATAAGGCCTCTAAGCAGCTGAATCAAGAAAGCATCTGGATCTCTGGGTCTAAAGCTCACAGGCAGGGTCTGGAATGGACATAGGATGTGGAGTCATCAACATATGCTGGAAGCAGGACAGGGATGCTGAGGACCTGTCAGCTGTGCTTCCTCCCTCCTTAGTACCCACCTACTTCATGGGCCCCTGCTGAGCCACAGGTCATAACTCAGAGCTTCACTTGCTGAGAAAACCTAAGCACCTCATGAGTTATATACATGTGCTTCTGCAGTGCTTATTAAGCAATTTGAACCATTTCTATCAAAGTGTAATTTGGTTCCATGTTTGGAAGGAGTAGACTAACAATGCAAGCTGTCCAACAACAAAGAGCTTCAAGTCTGCATCATGGTTGGCTGTTGAAGAAGCCGGAAGTTATATACATATTCCATAAAATAATTTCCTCCAAAAGGTTCCCAGGAGGCCAGACCATGAGATACATGTCTCCTGCCTGGATGCAGAGACTCACAGAAGGCTCTTCCTCTTTGTACAGATTCCACCCAGCCCTGAGCGCACTGGGGAATCCATGGACCAGAGAGAGGACTGGCTCACCTGGTATCTGCTAAAGGTCACCCAGGTGGAGAGGCAACACTCCAACCTAGCTGATAATGAGGTTCCAGAAGCAACCTAGCTCATCCAAAGTCAAAGCTGTCTGGTCCTGAACTGGCAGCTTCTGATGAATGATCCAGAGTGGTCCCCACCATCCCTGAGACTCTGGTCTTAAATTACTGCCACTGTCTTTTCTAAAAGACCAACTGGAAAGTGCTTATCAGAGCAACTTGTGCTACCCTGTGTACACCAGTCTGACTTCAAGCAAACCTTTTCAAAAATCTACACTTTGCATGGGGCATTGGGGATTCTGACCCCCTTGACTAATGATTCATTTTGCTTCCCTCAAGTTCTTTAGAATCTTCCACCCTCCTCCAAGCTAAAATGTAACATAATCAATGAAAATATAGTTTATACCCCAAAGCACTTGTTTGCCATCCCCCAAAGTGGAGTTCAGAGACCTGAAGAAACTATCAGCGAGGCTTACAGACTCACCAGCCTTTGTACAAATCCAATTTTCCCTTCTCCAAATGAAACAGGCCTGTCATATGCAACACCAACATTCACTAGTGAAGGGAGGCATAGTAAGAGAACCACTGCATAAAGAAAGCAAACAAAAACATGTGTTCTTGAGTGTTTATCTTGAATCCAGGAAAATACATTAAGCAAGACAAATAGAGAGAAGGAAACCAGAGGAAAGATCCTGTAAGGACTGAGGTAGGCAGAGGCAGAGCTAGGGACCCACTGCAGGTCTCTTTGGAAGAAAACATGAGGCCTAGACCTCACTTCCTCTGAGAAACTGAATCTCCTTTAGTTCTGGAAGCAAAACGAGGGAGCCCCAGTATAGTTGCTGAATCTTAGAGCCCCCAAGTGCCTGCACGTGACTCTTTTCCTCACCTTATTTTATCCTAGCCAGCAACTGTCCTAAGAGTGACAAGGCTTTTGTGTTCAGTGGGGCCATGCGATGACAGGAAACAGTCATTGTGAATATAGCTGGCTCCTAAGGACAAGTCTATGTACAATTTAGAGAACACCTCCATCATTAGCCAGAGGCCATGCAGGGGTTGCCAGGATCTGTGGGTTCAAGCTTTGCAAGAGGCCCCCTGGCGGACTACAAGAATGTCCATATGTGTCCCTGTCAGTGTGCATACCTGAGACCCACTAACTGGCCTTACTGAATTAGACCCTGTCCACCTGTTAAGGATCTTTGCCAAGGCCATGTGCATGATGGTGCCACTTGGTAAAAGGCTTCAGAGCCAGAAATCATCATATAGAATACCAAGATGCACCATTTAATAGCTATATGACCTTGAACATGTAATTTAACCTTTTGAGCTTCCCTTTTCCCATCTGTAAAATGGGGATAATAATAACTGCCTTCAGGGTTGTTGATAAGGACTAAAGATGTTAAAAAGTGTAGTAAAGTGCCTGGCATATATAATAGATGATCAAGCAATGGTAGCTGCTATCCCTTTATTCCTAAAGAGGAAGGGCCTCCCCATGGAAAAGGAGGCCCAGAAAGAGGGAGGTCCCTTTTGGAAAACACACTCAACCCAGATTGTGCTGGCCTAAGGTGCACTGCTTATGGGTGAGGCACAGATATTCTCTTGGGTGAGCCTGCTGCAGTGTGGCTCTGATAGGTGTGCTTTCACCTGATTCCTCCTGATGACGTGCAATAAACCCTGGGTTCTAGTGCCCCAGCAATGTCCTGGGGGTGCCTTACACAGGACAGGATGAAATGAACCCCAGCTCTGAAGAGGAGATCAAGAGGGACAGAGGGCCCTGGGGATGAGTTGAGATGTAGGGAAGAGAAAAGGAAACAGGCCAGAAACAAGAAAACAGAGCACTTTTGAAGACTGGCAAACAGAGAAATACTAGCTGTCCAATTAGGAGGAGTCACCAAAAAGTAAAGTCAGCAGCAGATATTTGCCTTACAGGACACATGGAACACAGCCCTTCTCAGGAACAAAGAAAACTGGACTTTGAAGAACCTGTAAAGAAGCTTGCAAAATCCAGAGGATCAAAACTTTCTGAAGACCAAGGAGGACTCTACAGGCTCTGAATAATGGAGCAGCAGCTGTCTCATCCCTTCTCCTAATTACCAGCACAGCCATCAGCAACTCAAGGTCAATGGATGGCTACTGCACATGTCTCCAATTGGCCCATGGGGACTTGGAGCTAATAAGACGTAAATATATAGAGGAAATCCATGACAAGTAGAACTTGCAAGCAGCTACTATCTGATATACCTATGAAATTATTAAAATAAGCTACCCAAAATTACTCCAGCTATATTAGCACTGAGCTAAAGAAGAAACACACGTTATAAACAAATAAATTACTCACACAATAAACTTTGCATCTTCTAGGATGAGGCCATCAGAAACTGAACACTTAATTTAGAAGCAGCTGAGGCCAAGGCCCTGATGAAAGCAGGCACCAGAAACTATCTTCTGAAGTAAAGCTCTGTTAATAGCCTGCAAGGCACCCAAGCTGCCTGGGTCAGTGCTTCCTGAATGAATGTGGGAGAAGAGGGGATTCTTCGGCAAAGCTAGGGCATGGTTACAGGACACACCTGTGCCATGACCGCAGCATGGAGGAGGCCAGGGTATAATTAGTGAGAACTGACCAAGCCACCATGGAACTTCGGTGTTGCCATTCCTCCCAGGGTCAAACCAGAGGGGTGGCCACTCAATTGGAGAGATCTCACCCCCACCAGCTACATGGGGAACATGCACACATATAAAGTCACACACCCATACATGCACACTCTCACACACTCACATACATACACACACGCTTATCCATACACACTCACACATGCATTTCTACATACATATATGCTCACACACATACTCTTACATATATGCAGTCACACAGAATCACAAAACACACACACACCTTTAACCTCATTCATGAAATGCAACCTCTGTCCCCTCCTCATTCTTTTGCCCCATGCCCTCTGTACCCCATTTTCTAACCTACCCTACTCTCTCTAGCCCCTGGACTGATTGGCTGCCTCCACTCGCCCTACACACCAAACACCTGATACAACTTCTCTTTGACTTCAGAATTCCTTGTGGACTCAAGTCTAGATTCTTTCACTGATTCACACCTGCTTCAGGTAAGCATCTTGGCAGGTCAACTCCTAACCTCTCTAACCTCTTATTTGGGCACAGTGGACCCCTGGAATCATTCCAGCACCCCAAGTCAGAATTGGACCTGAAAGGATCACTCCGAGCTTTCCCAAGGGGCAGGGCTCAGGGAAGGCCATGCCCCTTGCCATTCTGAGCTCTTACCTCATTGACAAAGACCCAGTGGCTGTCCTTGGAAGCCAGGTTGGTCTCAACGGCCTGCAGAGAGAAAAGAAAATGAACGTGAACAGAAGCAAGCCAGAAGTTGGCAGATACACAGGATGACTATTGAGACAGGGTTTGATAAACATTGAAGAATTTTTTCCCTCACAAAACATACTGTCCCCCTGGGGCCATCTCTGGCTGCCTGAGCTACAAGACAAGTCATCTGAACACAGATATCTGATTCCAGCTATTCTTCAGAGCTTTCACGCACCAACCCTGAGAAAGGTTAGAAGTTTCAGTTCCTGTGGGCATCACAGGGTCCCAGGCCAAGCACCTCTCCCCTCTCAGAGAATGCCTACAGACTCCTTTCTTGAGGAGCACTTAGGGGGTGTGTCATCATTGCTCGAGACAAGAGTATCAGAAATCTGGAAGATGGGGTTACAGCAGCTTTCTAGCCACGTGAATGACACCCAAGAAGACAACAGCTCACAGCTGAGACCCTGAGCTGCCTTCAATTCTTTAGGACCCACAGAACTGGCTCTTTGTATTCTGGGCAGTAACCCTACCCCTATCACTCTCTCTCATAGCACATTGTTCTATTTCTTTATAGTACCTGCCATCCCTGTACTTAAATAGTTATCAGTTTATTTATTTCTTATTGTCTATCTCCTCCACCATGTGGGGGTCTCCATGAGGTCAGGGGCCATGTCTATTTTGGTCACAGTTATGTCCCAGAAACTTAACCATAATTAGCACAGAATAGGTGTTCAATAAGTGTTATTGAATGTGTGAATGAAGTATTGGAGGGCAAGATGGATAGGACCCAGTAACTTACATTGTTTCTCAGATATTTTTGAGTGCTTTTGTGAAAGAAGTAGAAAGTGTTGGGAACCGCCCTGCCTGGTTTCAGAAGCTGTAACCCCCAATGGTTAAGGCTGCATTAAGAGACCTTGGGACCATAAGCCACTACAGAGACAAAGCTTATCTTTCTGGTAGGGGTGCCGCCTCTGCCCCCTTTCATTTCATTCTGCTTGGCCCTGTGTGGATGACTGGTTAGCCAATGCCAGGTAAAATTCCTCAAGGGAGGGATGACCTAAGACAGGCACGGTCATGAAGGGGCCCTCAGGGAAGGACTTGGGAGCTATAGAAAAAGGGGTGATGGACCCTCGCCCCTTAGCTTTGACATAGCTTGAGTCCTCATTCTGTCTGTAAGAAGTCTCCTAATCTCTTGGCTGCCTTACTTCCCATGCCTGACTTAAGCCTGAAACAATGCTGGAGGGCAGTGCAGCCCTAGGCAGAAATGGGCGGTTCCCTTCGGCAATCAGGTCTATGAAAGAATGCATAAAATCCTATGAAACTTGCTTTGCTAAGAATGTCCTCAATTTTCTGATAAGGGCCAAGCATGAAATGAGTTTGTTTCCCAAAGTTTTATGGGTCACATAAATGACAATTTAAAGGGCCACAGATCCTATGGCCCTTTAGCTAACTGACCCTGACTCAGAATAAACCCTCATAGTTCTTTGAATGTTATCTATTGTTTGATCACTACTGCCTGACAATGATGAGTGAAGACCTTCCTTGTAGTAATGCTCCCAGAAAAGCAATAACAGCTTGTCCAGGCAAGGGTCGAGGTGCTCTCTCACTCAGGGAGTGGCCGTGTCTTCCCTTTTTCTCAACACACCTTCTGCAGTCCATGAGAATTTGTTCACCGCATCCACAACATATGAACCCTGCAGGACGGAGTCCACATCAGAAAGAACTGACAGTTTTCAAGCATATTGCCATAAAAATACTCATTTTGCATGTGCAAAGCACTTGCTTAGCTCAAGCACTGTGCCAGACCATCTATGAACCTGGCAAAGAACTATCAGATCATAGCCTTCTTTCATTTTTATTTTTTAATAATTTTGTTATGTAATTTTTATTACTCTTTTTATTTGAAAAAAATACAGGAAAATAAGAATGTTCAATATTATCCCATAATGCTGTCCCATTTTTAAATGTGCTAAAGTAGTAAAAATGCCCCATTATCCCCCCAAATTCACCCCCTAGAGATCATTTGAGGTGTCTCCATCCAGAAATATTTAGTCCTATCTGCAAGTACTATCTACATACACATATCAGACAGATTTTTTTTATTAAAACAGGATCATGAAATACACATCAGGATATAGCTATCATTTTTGACTTATTGATATATCAAAAATAGTTTTCCTTATCAATATGTAGAGATCTGACTCATCCTTCTTAACAGATGAGGAATTGAGGGGTAAAGAGTCTGCCTCCCCAGTGACCAGCCATAGGTGAGACCCATTATTACACAGCACTGTTATTACATGGGGTTCTTTTAGAACCTCACTCGCATAAGCAATAGACAAATTTGTTGACCAACACAATAAGCATGTGGAAATAACAGCCTAGGGAGTGCTCAGGGCAGCTCTAGCATCACGCATCTTTACACCAAGGGTTGTCCCAGGGGGCTTTCCTGGGCCATGTCAGGGTGAAGAGTACAGACTCCTTCTCCAGTGTGTGAATATGAGGCCAGCCCTGTGAAGACAAGTAGACAGGAGTCTGTACTAGCCTGGGCACCTCATGGGGTACTGTCCTGAAGACACCTCCTGCCTCATTCTATAAATTGGTAAACCAAGTCCTCTCCACAGAAGCTAGGAGGACTTCAGATGCTTAGAAGGGGTGACAAAGGCAAAGCACCTCAGGGCAGAGTCATGGCCACCCAGCCCACAGCCTTTCTCCTCTCAACATGCAGACTTTCATGACTATCTTCAGGAACTCGGAGACCCAGGGAAGGGATGGGTAAGGGAGGAAGACATGGACTCACAGTGCTCTGAGAATACCCTAAAGCACCCTACTGGGCTCTTGTCTGCCTCATTCCTAAACCCTCAGCACCTCCGTAATGCTCACAGGACACCAATCATATACCCATCAAATCTACACATGACACAGAGCTGTGAGGAGGCCATAACACCTCAGAAAGCCAGAACACTGAACTGAATCTGAAAAAGAGATGTGGTTTAACAAAGCTGATCTCAGTGTCCTACACTTGTTTCCAGGAAAAGGGTAAATGGGGAGATGAGACTTGAAAGCAATAGTGTTGAATAAAGACCCATGAAAGGCAAAAAGCTACAGGTCCATTCTGCATCCTGAGGGATTGGCTACTGGGCTTGAAGGAGAACACTGCAAACTGGAATTGATCATGGAGTGGAACAAGGTAAATCGGTGGCCAGCTAAAGTAACCGGAGAAGCTTAGAGGCCAGTTCAGTATAAGTTTCTCTGAACACATAAAAAACTGTCATGTGCAAGAGAGATTGGAATTACTCTTTGAAGCCTTTGAAAGTTGATCTAGGGCAAAGGCCTCCAGTAATCAGGAAGGCAAATATCAGCTCAATGTAAGAGAGAATTTTCTGACTTTCCAAGTCATCCAAGATGGAACAGGCTGCCTCAGGAGTAATGAAGTCTCACGGGAACAGCCTAAGTGGAAGGCAAACAGCAGTGCCCTGAAAGGTATTAAGTATCAGTATGGAGGTTGGTCATGGGTGAGGGCTAAGGCTCCATCATGTACTGACATTCTGCAGCAGTGGTTCTCCAGTCTGGCTGTATGTAGGTTGCTCTGCAAATCTGGCCAGGAGCTTCCTCGGTATAATCTGAAACCAGCCTCTATATGCAGAGGGCAGGAAGAGACTGGAGAAAAGGGAAGACCACTCCAGATTGGTAGATGGCAGATTTAATAAGCAAGGGAAATTTACAAGGCTTGTATTGGGTGGCTGCAGGACAGTTTTCTACACCTGCCCTCCAGAATCTTAAAAGTTTATTTAGAGGCCTTAACTGGATTGTTATGCACATAGGGGCTTAACTGGGTTCAGTCATGTACCCAGTCCAGATAGTCTCATCATCACATTGCTATCTCAAGGCCATGTCCTTGGGTAGCTTCTAGCACTGGAGAGGCAAGCAGAACATACATTTCAAGCACAGGAGAGGGAGTAGGAAGCCTGGGTTTAGCTCACAGTTCAAACAAGCAGTTACATCTTCTGGAAGACCTTCCCCAACAATCTAAGGCACAGGTGGCAAACACAAGGCCTGCAGGCCAAATCCAGCCCTCCACCTTGTTTTATCTGGCCTGGCATCTTGTTCCTACCCAGCAGCAGGGCCAAGCTCTCACTTAACTGTTAAGGAGCAGTTACATTCATACAGTCCTAAAATTACATTCAGCCCTTTGAAGGCAACCGCAAGGCTGATGTGGCCCCCAGCGAAAATGAGTTTGTCACTTCTGATGTAAAGGCTTCCTAGGGAGCTTTTTAAAATGTAGACACCTCAGCCCCAAGTCCTAGGAATCCTAAATCACTGAGAATGGTGATCCTACAATGTTTCAGAGCCCCAACTATCTCCCTTGACCTTCAGGACTGGGAGCCCTGCTCCAGAATGTGTAGGGAATCTGCAGATGTGGGTGCACTTGTGCAGGTGACAGAGGTCCTCTGTATGTCCCCACAGGAACCAGCAGCACAGAGACCTGACTTAGTTGTGGGCACTTGTCAGTTGTGAGCAGGTGGGAGCCCTGGCTAATCTAAGGGATCTTCCCACTTAGTCTCAGACTCATGCACAGAGAATACTAATGAAGAGAATTGATCAGAAAACCCCACAGGACAACTGGCCAACTTTTCTGTTCTACTTTTTCTCACCAGTTAAGCATCAGCTAATTTATTAAGCCTCTTTTCCTCACGTGGAGATAAATAGCACTTGGCTGCAGCTTTTTCCAAAGGGTGCAACTCACACAGAAGCTGAGATGGATGGTGAGAAGAAGCTACTGCAGATTAAGCAAGAATACCCCTCACTCCCTTCCTAATTACCTGAGAGCTGCCAGCTCTGTGGGAAGAGCCCAGCAGGCAGTGTCCCTCCCAGGACCAAATTCCCCTTTGAAGTATTGTCATTTCCCTGTTTCTCCCCCACCATGAGGCACTCAGAGGCCAATACTTCCTTTTCCTCTCAGAGTGAGCAATGTAAAGAGGAAGCAGGCAGGCGGAACATGTCAAGTCCCAGTCTGGCCATTGTTTAGCTGAATGTTCCTAGGTGAGCCATTCCACCTGTCACAGCAGCATTCCTTGCCTAAAAGGCAGTCCAATGCCAACAGTGCTATCACTGCTCTGCCCCTTTCCCTCGATTCCCACTAGGACCCTTGAGCACAGTGGCTTTTGTGTGTTCATTCCCAATGGCAGACACCTGTGGGTCAGGCTGCCAGAGCCTACTTGGCATTCATGGTGCCCGGAAAGCTACAACCCTAAACCAAGTACTGAGGGCATCACACACACAAATCCTGGCTGTCCTATTCCCAGAGGGGACAGCTCTGCATGCAAGCTTAGCAGTTTTCAGAATCCCTCTGTAGGACAAGCCAAAACTGCTTCCTTGACCTTGCTCACTCCCTGGCTTTCCTCACGTCCTTGTTGCATGTCTTCACTCCCTGCTGTCTTCCTTTCTTCCTGTGGGTAACTTCTCAATAAATTCTCACCTCCAAATCTGCTTATGTAACCCAACATAGTACAAACACCTTCCACTTTGAGGCTATTGTGAGAACTAGATGAAATTAAATGTTAAACTTCCAGCACTATAGATGAACGGTTAACTCGAAGGTCCTCCCGTTCCTTCCACTCACATCTCCTACCTGGTTGGCATTTAGTGGTCTCTTTTGAATGTATAGAAGTACACAATCTCTCGTTTCTTCCTCCATTCAACAAACTAGGCCTGCCACACACTAGTATGAGTCTGTTTCACTTTTGTTTGGCCTAAAGGAATAATAAATGCAGTAGAAAAAAGCCTCAACATGGAAGCCTTCCAGCCACATTACTGAGGATTTCTTTTACAAAGAGCAAATGCCACCAACTGTATATGTATGTGTTAATTCTTGGCCACTTATCTAGGCACCCCCTTCCCAACGCTGGGAGCCTTGAGGTAACAGAAGGCTTGTTGCCAGTAAGGGTCTTCTTAAAACCCAAGCCCTAACACTTCAGAACTCCCCTTCCCACCCAACCCCCACAGAGGAGCCCAGGGCCTGACATTTTCCCAAGGACAGATATGGAGCTAAGTTTAAAGACCCACTGCTATCTGAGCAACAACATGCTACTTAGGAACAATGTCCTCTATGCCCTGTCACCCTCTGAAGCATGAGGGACTGTGATGCCCACCCTCCACTTGCAGGCAAGGGGAGTAACTGGCTGCAAAGCTATGGTTGATTTGAGGAGCCCGTTTACAAGTAAATAAGAAAAGCAACTACCATGGGGCCTGAGTTTCAGAAGCTATGCCAGTATCACCAGGAAACCATGGTTATTACTGAACTATCTCAGGCCACTCCAGGTCCCAGGGCCTGCCTCCTAGGAAAAAGAAGTCAAGATTCTAGTGTAGCTAATCTGTTCACTCCAGCCTTATCTCCAGAACCTCCTGGAGCCTTGCTTTCACAGGAAAACTGTCCTAATGCTCTCCCCAATTCTGTGGCTCCTAGTTCTGGGGAGATCATACTCCTAGGTTCCACCGGGGAATCTTGGACTCTATGCAAATCTCTTTTCCAGATTCTTCTCCCAGACTCTTCCTAGAATACAGCCTCTCTTAAGCAAGCATAGGTTATCTCTTTCCAACTCAACCATTGCTCTGGAAGCTGTATAGCTTCCAAACCCATCTCTGGGGAGTGCAAAGAAGGCTTTTTTGCTGAGGAAGATCTGAGCCTGCCACCCGGAAGTCCAGAGAAGGTACTGGCAGGAAACAGCTGAAGGGGAGGGCTAATCCAGGATGGTGCAATCATTGGCACTGAACAGGTCCAACCCCAGACCCTGAGCTAAGCCTTCTGCACATGATACTTCACTGGGTCCTCACAACAGCCACAGATATGAGCCTACAGTTGGAAAAAATTGCCCAAAGTCACCCAGCAGGTTAGTGCATCAAGGCAGCACAATGCAGCCTTTCTGAGGCAAAGGCCATGTACTTACTAATGCTTTATGCCAATATGGAGCTGAAAGAAGACAAACTCACACTCTGCATTTTTGGTAAATAGTTAATGCAAAACAATAAGGGCTTAATTGGAAAGCCATGCAGACAGTGGTGAGGCCTGGACGGTGGACCTGGGGAACCCCAGATGCTTCTGTAAAGTCAGATCCTGGATTCTGGGGTCAGATCCCGCCACCACCCTCCAACCCCCCTGAACCCCTGGTTCAGTTGGTCCTCTGGTTGCTGAAGGATTTCTGTACATGTAGAGCAGCCTCCAGTCCCTCCATAAGAGATAAGTTCCTCAAGAGCTAAGGCCTGGTCTAGTTATCACACAGATCCTTGCCCAGCACAGTGCCAGGCAGAGTGAACTTCAAAAGATGTCTATGGAATGAACAAGTGGGTGGATTAACACTCCTGTATATTTCCTGATGCTGAGTATGAGAAAGGCCAGGGACATAAACAGGAATCTCCGAACAGTGAAAAGGGATACTGACATACAGGCAGTCTTGCTGTACATAGTACCGTATTTACGAAAACCCACGCATATGGGACTGTGTCCTCACTTTGCATGGCTTCAATATGCACTTGATTTTCAGTTAACACCACATCATGCAAAGTAAGTACTGCCTGTATTTGAAAATAGCACTCTTTCCTACACATCTGAGAGAACTTGAAGATGAAACAAAGTGAACTTGAAAGGTAGATGAATGCAGGATATTGTGACCTTTTGGAAGCTGATAAAAACATGGTCAAATTTTAGAGCTTTTCTATCAGAATATAATAAGTTTCTTCATTTGTACTGAGTGCTGAACCTTCTGATACAAGTTCCCATATATCTCACTTAACAACAATGAAAGTTCTGGAGTAGTTTGGTCAGTCGATGGCATTTAAAAAAGTATTACCATAACTGTAAAGACAGTGTTCATCATTAGATTTTTTTGACAATGGCTTTGATCTCAGAGAAACTATTATGTTGCTATTGAAAAAAGAAAGTATAATTAATTAAATGCATATAAAAATCTGATCAATCTGAACAATTTCTAGTCAATCATTAGAACTCCTCAACCTTAGTCCTATTTACCAAATTTAAGATAAACAGCTCTTCTAAACCGCCTTCCACTTTGTGCAGAGGGCAGAAGTTCCCACTATAGCCTCTGGGGAAATGAAGATTCATTGCACATCATTTGTGGATCCTTAAGATGAAATAGAGACAGGTTCCAGGGCCGAGCATAAGGTGCAATTTACTGTAATAAAAAATGAGAATATGCTACATATGGACAATTTATGAAGAAACATTAATATGGGCATAAAAAGGAAATGGAGTCTGCTCACAGGCACGATCCATTTAATGAGATCAACTCAGAGAAGTGCAGCCAGGCAGTGCCAATGATATCACCTGACGGATACTTGGATTTTAACCAATGGTCGATAATTTCCCTGCCACCTAGAGGGCACAGAGGCCAAATAAGTCTCTCCATGTTCTCACTCTTACAGACACCTAGGGTGTGTCCTGATGAAAGGCCACAGGAGCCAACTTCTCTATCCCATCTTGTCTCACACAGGAGAAACACATTCCTGGCCCTTGGCCCCATGGATGCTACCACACAATCCCTTTTGAAGATCACGATATATAATAAAACAAATCACTTCTGAGCCTATTTACACTCTGCTCTGGTTTGGCAAGAGCAGCTGCCAACCTCTGCAGTGGGCTGTGAACTATCTGGAGGACAACATGGTCCTCCAGAGGGCAGAGGACACGGCTCTTGGATGACAGGTAGCTGTGCTGAGCCATTTTTCATATACTCTGCTCCAGCTTCAGCTCCAGCTTCAAGTGATTTTCAGATACAAGCAAAGCAAGTCCAAAACTAATTAGAAAGGTTTTCTTATTCCTCCCACCTGTACTTGCACATATATACTGGAGCTTGAGAAGGAACTGCCTGCATCCAAAGACTGGCTCTGGGGATCCACAGCATCAGAAGCTGCTGAAAGAGAGAGTGGGCACCATTTAGGGCAGAAAAGTCCCTCCCAGCACTTCTGGGTCACACAAGGCTCCACAGGCCTGCTTCCATGTGTGGCTGTCAGCCCAGAGACCCAGACTCACAGTGAGATGCCCCTTGGAGGAACTACACTGCCTAGGCTGCTCAATTAAAGCATCAGCAGCATTCAAGGTTAGCATTGCAACCCACTCAAATCATCAAAACCAGGCAAGCCACAACTGCACATAGATCTAATTCCTTTCTTCAACCTAAACTGTTTTTAAAAGATGGAAGCATCTGAATTCTTTTTAAGGCAATAAAGTTGAAATGAGCAATTCTTTACCTAGCTGATAAGAGCTGCTGGGTATAATTTGTATTCTTTTTTATGAGTCTGACTCTTTAGAAAATGGAATAGAAAGAAAAATACCTTCTTTCCAGCTCTGGAGACGAGAGTTAGAGGAGTTTCCTGGCTCAGTGACTGTCAGGAAAAGAGTCCCTGATGTGTGACATGGGAAAGCAGGGAAGTACCCTGCGCTGGAGGACCAGGGATGGGGAGGAGGCAATGCACAGAGGCTCACCTGGGTGCTCAGATTGGGACTCTGGCTCCACTGAAAATGACCAAGAAAGGCCATGGCTGGAGCTCTGAGGTCTTAGAGAATATGGAGTAAAAAATATTGCAAACTCAGTGAAATGGGAAGAGAGGGAAAGAAACTTCTTTAGAATCCACAGTATAAACTGTCTTATAGCCTTTAAGACGGCTTCCCTCCAAGTGCAATGCAAAGCCTCTGTGAAGCTGGGATGCAGACCTGTGCATGGCCAGCAGCTGAGTTTTTGCAAAAAGCCCTCTGGGCCCTATAGTAAAACAATGTCACCTTGAACTCAGCTGCTGGGAGGGGAAGAGGCAGAAGCCCAATACTCATGTGCTTTGTGCTCAGGGCATGGCCCACCTGGGAGGGCCCACATGGCCGAAGGGAGAATGACATGGCCTACTCTCCATCCCCACCAGCCTGCCTCTACCTGTGGCTGGCTAGAAAGGTCCTGCCCATGGATAGTATTGCTGGGCAAGAAACCTGTAAACACAGGACTTCCAGGATCAGTATCTGGGGTGGAAAGAGCAGTAGGACAACTCACCACCAACCATGTCTTATCACCTGCTTTGCCAGCTGTCCCACCAGGACGAGGCTCACTGGGGGTCTCAGCCCCTGCCCTGCATCCATTCAGCACAGACTTGATGCTTCTTGACTCTCCTCTCTAGCACTAGATTGGCTGTAGCCCAGGGGTAGGGCAAGTTCTGATTAGTGCTGGGATGGCTGTACAGAGCCCAGGGAAAGGGCCACTAAAACAAATTTTGGGGCTGGAAAAGAACCCAGCCCCATAGGCCACTGGAGGAATTTACAATGTCTAGAGAAAGAGCAAGGCATGAGGGAGGCTGAAGGGAGAATGACAGGCTTCTCTGATTCATCTACTTTGAAAATCATGGGATTAAAAAATCAAAGAAGCAGGTGTCACACTCAGGAAAAGCCATGAGCAGGCCAGATGGAGACAAAAGCAGGACCTACTCACCCATCTAACAAGCATGCCATGGGCTCCTACAAGGTGCCGAGTACTATGCACAGGACATGGAGGTAAGGCAATCTTGGACCCTGTCCTTCAGTAAATCCAGCCTACTAGGAGAGAGAGACCCATAGAGAGAATTCTACTGGGTAAAGGGAGAAAGTGCAGTGATAGTGATATGTTTAGCAAATCAGGAGCCAGACACCAACTGTTCTGGAGAGTAGAAGTCCCCACGTTGGGGATGGCTAGTAGTGGGAGAGTAGGGTCTCCCAGTCTAATGTAACAGTATGTATAAGCCTGGAGGTGAGAAAGGGCATTATGTTGGGGAATGGCAGATGAGTAACAGCATGTGAATAAGAATTTGGTTCTTTTAGATGGCAAAAACAATTATAATCAAAATCAACCATAGAGATTTCTTATTATTATAAGAAATAGATAAAGTATAGCACAGAAGATATAATTTCTGTAAAGACCCCCATATCTGTTCCTCTAATCCTTATTAATCAATATTTCTCTATGGCCCTCAATCAGAACTTCATTTTCTTTCCTGAGCATATGGAGTAAATATACTCAAATATCTTGCTCCCTATCCTGTCACGATAGGTCACTGTTCTATCCAGTCAGACCAGACAGCTTTGGAGCCTTGCAAATTAAGGTGGAAAGTGCATGGTCATATCTGTCTTCTGCATTTCTATTCCCACCCTGAAGAATAGCAAAGGACACTAACACTAATGTCCTCAGGATATTATAGGCTGAATTCTGGCCCCTCCAAATTCATACATTGAAGTCCCAACCCTCAATACCTCATCATATGACTGTATTTATGAGCTAAGGCTTATAAAGAGGTGTTAAGTTAAACGAGGCCATTAAAGTCAGCTTACTTCAATGTGACTGTTGTTGCAAGAGTGAGAGACACTAGGGATGTACGGTCACAGGGAAAAGGCCATGTGAGGGCACACAGAGACAACAAACACCATCTGTAAGCCAAGGAGAAAGCCCTCAAAAAAAAAAAAAGAACAACAACACAAATCAATCCTGTCAACACCTTGATCTTGAATTTCTAGCCCCCATAGTTTCTAGAACTATGAAACAGTAAATTTCTGTTGTTTAACCCAACCAATCTATGGAAACTCTAGCACACTAATACAGGATATGCTAAAGGTTCTGTCAAAAAAAAAAAATGAGCCCTTGCCAGTGTGGCTCAACTGGTAGAGCATCATCCTATAAACCAAAAGGTTGTGGGTTCGATTGCTGGTCAGAGCACATGCCTCACTTGTGGCTTTAGTCCTAGTCAGGGTGTGTAAGAGAGGCGAGAGACAACTTTTGATTGATGCTTTTCTCTCACATTGATGTTTCCCTCTCTCCTGCCCTTCCCCTTTCATGCCATAAAAAAAAATCAATGAGTATGTCCTCAGGTGAAAATAATTTTTTAAAAAGGAATAAGAATGTGTGGTCATAAGGTTTAAGATACACTGCATTTACATCCCTACCCTGAAGAATCACAAAACACAATAACAGGAAAATCCTCATATCACAGAAAATTATTGAATTTGGCTAAATCCAGTATTTACCAAACTTACCTCCCAGACTATTGTTTCTTTGTTCAAGAAAAACATGATACTTTACAAGACACTAAGTTTACAACAGAACAGTGTCGGGTAAATGGCACTTCAGGCTTCAGCAGCCCAGGATAGAAAGTTCAGATGGGAAGTATATGGTTAGATCTGGAATTCACATAGGTCAGATTAACCACAAGGAGGAGAATTTCACAAGTGTGAGTTTAGGAGATCAAGTAGAAAGCAGTTACAGTGGTTCAAAAAGTAGTGATGAAGTCCAAAGAAGAGTGAAGTCACCAGGCTGGAGAGGAGAAGGAGTTTAAAATATTTAGAAGAAAAACACTGACAGGATATGCTCATCAGTGAAAACCAAGTGAGCTGTGGAGATAAAGGAATCTGACATGACTGCTACATGAAATTACATAAAGACAGAAGGCATGTAAGGCTAAATGAGGAAGATGAATTCCAGTGTAACTTCCTGTCCAGCAGGAAGTTGGAGGAAAAAGTCTTAGAAGTTTGGGAGAAAGGAGTAATCATGGGAAGAAATCAGAGTAAAGCAAGGACTTAGCTCAGACAAAAGGTGAAGGTGTGCACACAGCACAAGGCAGATTCCACAGCATCAAGTTAGCCTAGAGGGCCCATCTTCCGGTGTAAGAACTGGTGATAGCTAGCTTCATCTACAGATACATGCAAGTAGGACCAGTGACATGGGAAGCCTGGGAGCCAGGAGGAATGACAGGAAGACAGGAACTTCTCCACTTTTACCTTTGGACCACTATTGCTTCTAGTAGTGCAGGCCAATCCACCACACCCCAGGGACATCAGAGCACATACCCAGCTATCTCATTTTCAGTCCCCAAGGATGTATTTTTTTAATTATTAGTTGTATGCATATGCATGTGCATACCTACACACTCACACATATACCTCTACCTTCCCACTACACTCCGTACTGATTCAGAGGTTTCTAAGCCCAACTGGAAGACTTCATGTCATCCTTGTAAATTCCACGTGTTGGAAACTGTCCATTGCACCATTCAAACTGTTCAGACAACTTTGGAGCCTCTTCCTGTCTGGCAACATGATCCTCTTCACTTCAGATTTGTTGAACAGGGTGGTGGGAATTTTACCAGCTTAGGCCCATGCTGATTAGCCAAGGGAGATTCTGAATGTGAATAAGACCTGGGTCCTAGCCATTTCTTTTCCTCTATCTCATTTTACTTCTCTAGGTTTCACTGTCTTCATCTGAAAAGCCTGAGAGATTGACAAGATTGATGCTTGGGTCTCAATATATCCTAAGCTTCTACAGACAGGTTCCCTGTGGTTAGGGGAACCCACCAGTTTGGGGAAGAAAGGAGTAAGAGACCATAGGAATAAGAGAGCATTGTAGCATTTTGTCCACCCCATATAAGAAAATCCTTGATTTGTGGAGACACCCACTGTGTGTGTGTCTTGGCTAGTTAAAAGGAAGAAGGTCCCTCTTTCCAGTGACACAGGTCAGTGCAGGACCTAGCTTAGCACAATAGATTCTCTGACTCTTGAGAGAGTGAGGCAAAGATCTAATTTGAAGTCAATTCCAGTGACAAGGGAATTGTATAACACATTAGCTAACGATAATGTCTTATCCAGACTGTGGCTAGGAGTAACCTTGATCATGTCCCCACCATCCAGCCTCCCATAGATTTCCATTCCTGGTTCTCCAGCCTTCTAACCACCTCTGTGAGTTGCCTAATATTAAGTGAGTAAGTTCCTTTTATTTCTTATTAACTGTGTTTTAAAGCTTTTTATAAGCAATAGAAAATAATATTTATTTTTTTAATCTGAATATCAAACACTGGTAAGACCAATATGATGAATAAAAACAATCAACATTTTTTAAAGGGAGAAACGACAAAGTGATTTCAAAGCACAATTGACAATCATATGCCATAGTTTACAAAACTATTATTTCATACTAAATCATAGTTTAAAAATCAAGCAGTATTAAAAGCTCTCTGTTGACAAATGGCAGTCCCTGATACTAGTCCTGCCCTCCAGAGGCAAACACTTATAACTCTCCCAGCTTTTCCTTGATATTTGCTGACATTTCTTAATCATATGTTCATACTTCTCCAGTTCGATTAATCAATTTTACACATTAGCATTATCAATTATCTTTCTAAGGATTTAAATCTCTTACACAACCCCTAATCTTTTCATTTCCCTTCACAATATTCCCAACCCAGTTGTATTACAATTTTTAAATTATATCACAAGTGTTGACTTTATTATGAAAATACTGGACCCTACTCAGCTGAGTAGTGGATGACGATCAGATTATTTCCTTGCTTATACAACTTTTGCTTTTTTTGTGTTTCTTGCTTTTCAAATCAAAGTTGCATAATGTATTTGTCCAAATGCTCAACCACATAAAATAGCTTGTTTTCTTCCACCATGGAGACAGCCTCTCAGAGCCCTCTGTTGCCCATTGTCCAGATGAATGACCAGGGGCTGTCCTGAGACTTTCCTTTCTTCTCTACTGTAGGGAAATCCTGTACCTGTTGCTGTTTACTTTTATTTATTTATTTATTTATTTATTTTTATTTTTCTGAAACTCATCCTAAGAAAATGTGCATGGTGTATAAATGTTTGAGTCTTTGCATATATGAATTTTTTAAAATTTGCTATCATATTGACTGATTGTTTTATTTACTACAAAATAGGGTAATACTAATTCTTGTTTCTCCAGTTACTAAATCATGTTTCTCCAGTATCTTCTATAATCCAGTCCTGCTTGTAAGCATCCTAATGCCATTCTGATTCCTATTCCTTGTATTTCACTTGCCCATCTTCCTCCTCTTCATCCTCCTTCTTTTCTTCTTGTCTCCCCTACCCCCATACTTTGAAACTTGGCATTAAAGGGCCTTGATGGAGGTGTTCTTTTTATTTATTTGGCTAAAAATTAAATGGTTGGTGGGACTTTGTAGTCTGGAAAAACATGTCCTTTGGTTCTAAGACAATTCTGTTGTGGGTTGATTTTTTGTTTGTTTGTTTGTTTTTTGATATTTGCCTTTTCTCCATTTTTGTTCTATTCTCTCTCTAGAAGTTCTGTTAGAAAAATACTGAAAAACCTAGATTGAGTCATTCATTTTTGTCAACTTTTTGTTCCCATTTCATACCTCTTTACTTTTTGTTTTATTTTTCTCACCTTTATTTTCTAGTACTTCAACTGGATATTTTTTACATTTCAGTTATTACTTTTTTATATTTGATGGCTCTTTTGTGCTGTTCTTTTTCATATTATCCTGTTCAAACTAAGTTAGCTCCATTCCTTTTTTGTTTTGTACCCTCTCCTATGAGTTTCCTCAAATGCATAAGATCGTTATTTGTCCTTTCATATTCAAAGTGAGGCATTCAAAAGCTACTGTAGGGCATGGTGTGCCTGTAGATGGATGGACTGTTGGGCTTCCTTGCCTTTGTAAAGATACCTCTCTCCTCCACAATATCAGCAGCTGAAGGTCTTTACCCCAGAGTTGTTCAGATTCTCCAGAAAAGATTCCCTCTACATCCTGCCTGAAAGGTTTTCTCCAGCTGCCAGGTTTTGGGGAGCAGACAAGAAAACTGGAAATAAAAGTCCCACTACCCACCATGCAGATCTCTGCTTAATTTTCTCTGGTGTCTGCCACCTGCCTCATCCCACTTCCTGGGGCCTTCCGTGGGGTGCAGTGGGGACTGAGGCTCTCAGAGCAAGTAGAAAAACCTCACTTCTCAATAGCATCTATATTATGAGGCACTGACATTAAAACATCCTTACTCTGCTGAGCAAGTCACTCTTCCTCGATCTACTTTCTATTTTTCAAAATCTAGCCCAAAGCTCCCAACTGCTGTTGTCTCCTCCCATGTACTCTCAGACTTATGGGTTTATAACATTTAACTTAACACTCAGTTTAGAATAGTTTAGGGGAAAGAGGAAATAAACAGGGGCAACAAATCAGAATTGTTTAATCAATCATAAGTCCATAAATTTCCTTTTTGCTCAAGCCAACTAGAGTAGGTTTCTGTTGTTGCAACTAAGAATACTGACTGATAGAGGGCACTGAAGGAAGGCATGCTGGGGATAACTGTGGCCTGTGCCAGGGTTGATGAGAAAGGGCAACTCAGAGGCAAAACTAGAAATAAAAGGAATATTATTTTTCTGCACCAAGCTTGGAAAGCTTGTGAGAATCCAAACTCCAAAACTTCTTATATAGAATTTACAAGCTGTAGGGTGGTGAGGCTGCCTCCCCAGACTTCAGAATGAGAGAAAGATAGCTCCCTTCTGTGTTCTAACCCTGCAGGCTCTTTGGAGTGGTATGTTCTTTAGAAGATCAAGCAACTGAACAGGTATGATTTCACAGAGAATTTTTGAACTATGTCCACAAGCATACTTTGGAATCAGGTTCTGCTTATCACTCCCAGATGAAGAGAATGTTGGATTCTTATCCTACAACTTCATCCCAGAGCCCATTTAAATAAACATACTTCAGGCAGCCCAAGGTAAGGACAGGGGAAGCTCCATCAATTCCATCAACGGGATGTGCGTGAAGTCCGGTGATTTCTAATAGCCTGTTCAAAGAAATAGTTCAAACACACTGGCTCACTTTGATCAACACATCCCTCTACAAGTGTGAATGATTTAAACATCTACAGAATACAGGGATCTTGGCTCCTTCCACCTAAATCCAGGCTGAGGGTTTCTTAGATGCCCTGTCCTCACAAAGGGTGGGCAGAGAGCAGCAAAGGAAGCTGTGGGAGATCAGACCGGGGTTCTGTTGGGAGAAGTGGGATGAGGGACATAAAGTTCATGGATGGGTGAGTTGTCTGGAGGGGCCTTAAACAGATGAGTAAAAGCAGGTTGGAAGAATGGAAAAGGCTCCATGCAGGGGCTGGTCTGGAGGGTGAGGAACTCTTGATAAACTTAAAGGAAAAAGGATTTCATTAAAGTCCTAGGTAGGAAGAGTGAGGATGAGCAAAACTGTGAAGGTCAAAAACATCCCCTGTCCTTAAAAACAACGTTAAGTATGTAGAAAAATTGCTCTGAGTCCAAGTTGCCATGACCCAAAATAGTGGCTAGAAGTATTCCTAGTGTGATCCTTCCTGCACAAGTCTGATGGAAAGTACTTAACTATTTTCTTAATCCTTTCCTTGTAAAATACTTGTGTGTCTTTTAAAATAAGAAATTCAGTTAGCATGAACAGGGCAGTGAGAAGCCTGTTTTGGCCTGGATGTCCACAAGTAGCTGGAGGCTGGCTGGGGTTGCTGGCAAGGCCTGGGCCCAGTGCCAGACTGTCTACCTGCTATAAGAGGACCAGGTTGGTGAGGGTTACGCAGAAGGCCCCTATAATTCCAGGATCAGGTTAGTGAGCAGTAATTTCTACCCACAAATAAGTCCAGGGGCCTTGATTGGGATAAAGCTGACTTGTAACTTTAAGGCCTTCAGAATTTTCCTGGCCATGTTCCCAAAGTTGAATTCTAATGTGAGTTATGGAGAAATGGCAAGGCCTTGACTTCAGAGAAGTAAGTTTAACAAAGTCTAGAGAAACATCATCTAACTTCGAGTGTGTGCGGACCACATGCGAGGTCCTGGCCAAGCACTCTGCATAGATGACCTCATTGAATCCTTACAACAACCACTCTGTCAAGTGGCACCATCATCTCTATTATTAAATACGAGACAGTTGGGGCTGGAGATGATGTATTACCTACCCAAGCTCACACAGGAAATAAGAAGCTGACCCAGGAAAGGATCCCAAGGTCTCTGCCAGCTGCCTCCCAAAACAGTTCAACTGCCTCCCAAGAAAAAATAAAGCAGGTAAAAGGCCACCCAAAGAAGGCTGGAAAGCCTCAGAGACAGAGTTCCAACTTGAAAATCACAAATGTCCTTCCACAGACATGCTCCAGTGTGGCTGCACAGGGAGCTCTGAGAAAGATGGGTGAGACTGCCTCTAGACAGAGGTGGCCTGGAGTGCCAATGAGTGGAGTGTTAGTTCAGTTCCCTGGTTCCCTGCAGGCCCACAAGCCTGGACACAGGAGCTGCTTTTGAGTGACCAAGTAGCTCTATGCCAAGCCTAGCAGAGGCCACAGCTCAGTCCATCTGCTCACTAACCTTGGCAAAAGAGATTCTGGGACATCATAGACACCACTCATCATAGCCAGTTACACACAGCAATATCTATGCACCCAGACTGTACTTGTACTAAGAACATTCCATATATCAATTTCCTTAATTCCCCCAGCAATCCTCTGAGGCAGCTACTGTTATTAGTCCCATAATTCAGATGAATAACAAGGCACAGAGTAATTCTTTAATTTGTCCAAAGTAGCAGGGCTAGATAGTGTAAGAAGCCCAAAATGGGACCCAGCAATCTGATGCGAAAGCCCAGAGCTTAACCACCCTGTATACTACTACCTGCCGTTATACCAAGAACTACCCTGGGTTTTGGTATGCTTAATAAATATCCACAAAGGCCTACTATGTTCCAAAGCCACTGTGTAAGCTTGGAATAGAAACATGACTGAGGTCATGCCCACCTTTCATGATCTTACCATATCTAAAATGCAAACACATAACCAGGTATAATGAGGTAGGACTCTATGGAGGAGTTATGAACAGGGTATTAGTGCAACACATAACAGGACATTTAACTCATCCTCAAGAGTCAGGGAAGGTTTCTTGAAACAGACAATGCTGGAGCAACATGTTAAAAATTAAGGAGAAGCTAGCCAGCAAGACAGCCTAAGAAACATTGCATTTTAATTCTTCTAGAGTTTCTAAGCTCTACCTCATACTAAGTCAAATCCCTCAGAAGCTCCAAGTGTGGGTGATATCATTTCAGCTTCCCACAGAAAAATTTGCACTGAACTAGAATATCACATTGTTTATGCTTTTGGCTTTCAGCCAGGGCTAATATAAGAAGCAGCCGTATGAATCACATTTGCATTGCTTGTAAATCATTATCCATTATGTTGTTCTATGTCCCTTATCTAGAGACTCATATGATAAATTTCTCCCAAAGCACTAAACTTAAAAATAAAATAGGAACTAGGAGCCTATCTCGCAGTGGACTGACACTCTTCTTTGTAGTGGGCACAGAGCGTTATGCTGTCTCACTCTGTTGTTGCCTTTGACTACTGGGAAGCTCAGAACTGAGGTCAACATTAAGAGCTTCCCTTAGCCCTTTGGTCATTTGGCTTTAACATTGTAACTTTATTTCAAGTAATTTATCATTGCATACCTTTTTGTTACTAGACTTCCAGTTATCAATACTACTGTGACACCATTCAGCACATGCAAAACAGTTGGGCAGGCTTGCTTAACACTCAAAACCCACACTGTTCTCCAACTCATTGATACCAATAATTTTCCATTATTTATTATCTTCAAATCCTTTTTAGACCCAAAAGGGAGGACTTCAGATCTGCAGTCAACTAAGGTCCCTGGGCCAAAACTATCCCCCTCTCTGACCCATGGTCCCCCTCTCCCATCTGTGCTATGGTGTCTCCTCTCAGAATAGATCTGTCCCTCAAACCTCTCCAAGCGTAACCATCTACAGATCTTCAAGACAGCTCTGAAAATGTTCATAGGGACCTCCAAGGGCTAGCTGCTGAAAGGCATTTGAGGTACTCTGATGAAAAGGAGTATGCCCTGGCTGGTGTAGCTCAGTGGATTGAGCGCGGGCTGTGAACCAGGCATCGCAGGTTCGATTCCCAGTCAGGGCACATGCCTAGGTTGCAGGCCACAGTCCCCAGCAACTGCACATTGATGTTTCTCTCTCTCTCTCTCTCTCTCTCTCTCTCTCCCTCACTTCCCTCTCTAAAAACAAATAAATTTAAAAAAAAAAATAAAGGGAGTATGTAGCTTTCAGAAAGTGTGTGTTCACTCATATACCCAAATCCACCCTAATTCAGACACACACTTTCAGAAAGTGTGTGTTCACTCATATACCCAAATCCACCCTAATTCTAGTGTGGCATCTTGGCATGATCAGTGGTGTTTTGTCCCCATTCACAAAAATGAGGTTGTTACGAATCATTACAAAGATAATGCATATGAAGCACCTAACAAACAGGAGGCAGTTAATATAGATCATCTCTTCATATGCTCTTTCCATGCTAGACTGCAATCTCCCTGAGGGTTAGGGGACTGTGCATGTCTTACTGATCATTTTAATCTTCAGTGCCTAATGCAATTCCTGGCCTTTAGGAACTACCCAATAGATATTCATGCTTAGAATACTACACTCACTCAACAAGTATTGAAAACAAGCAACAGATCTGAACAGATGACATGATATATATCTGAGTTACAATTTACTCCCCTCTTTTACTCAGATATGCAAAGATAACATAGCCTCTTTATTTTCCAGAACTATCTTCACAGGGCTCCATCCCCAGCCTTGAGCACCAGGGTAACACACATGTCCATACTTTGTGTTTCGGTCACTTTGGGGGTTTACAGAAATACAATGCTTTACTGCACTTCACAAATGTTCTGGGAGTTTCCCCCCATTTTTTCCTTTACTTTTCCATATCAATACTTCTTAAAATTTTTGGTTGACTTTCAATATTATATTAATTTCAGATGTATAACATAGTGGTTAGACATTTACATAACTTATGAAGGGATCTCCTGATAAGTCTAGTACTCACCTGGCACCATACACAGTTAGTACAGTATTATTGACTATATTCCCTATGCTTTACTTTACACCCCTGTGACTATTTCATAACTGCCAATTGTACTTCTTAATCCCTTCACCTTTTTCACCCAGCTCCCTAACCCCCTTCCATTTGGCAACTATCAGTTTGTTCTCCTTATCTATGAGTTTATTTCTGCTTTGTTTGTTCACTTATTTTGTTTTTACACTCCACATATGAGAGGTCACATGGTATTTGTCTTTTTCTGTCTGACTTATTTCCCTCAGCATAATACCCTGTAGGTCCATTCATGTTGTCACAAGTGGTAAGATTTCATTCTTTTTCATAGCTGAGTAATATTCCATTGTATGGCTATACCACATAGTCTTTGTCAATTTATCTATTGATGGACACTTTGGTTGTTTCCATATCTTGGCTATTGTAAATAATGAACTTAGGGCTGCATACATCTTTTTGAATTCGTGTTTTGAATTTCTTTGGATAAATACCCAGAATAGATACTCTGTTTTTATAAACTGAAGGCAAGACTCTCCACCAGCAAAAAAGATCAGGACTCGTTTTACTGTGATACTCCCTTTATTGCAGTGGTCTAGAACTGAAGTCACAATTTCTCTGAGGTATGCTTGCAGTTGTCTCTTTGGTGTATTCTGGGCCTTCTAGATATCCTCCCCTTGCCCCTGCTCTTTCTTCCAAAGGCAGGTTTTCATGACCTAGTGATGTGGAAGGACCTCAGAGCTGAGCATTCTCCTCTGATGCAGCTGGTCTGGTTTGGTCCTTTGCCCCATGTGCTGGTCTCACTGGCGGCGTTGATGGTTGGTTTTCTGGCTGGGTAAGGGCCTGGTTATCCTGCCTGGCTGACTTGGCTCCTATGATACTAAGACTCCTGTCAAGTTTCTGCCATGTCCTCCATTTGACCACAACCTTCATAGTCCTCACACTGCTGCAGGAAGAACATTTCATCCTTTCCCATGGAGCTTCTAAATGCAGCTGCCTTTTGCCTTCCCCAGAGGACATTTGAAAATGTTCAGATCCCTTACCTATTCCACCTACTTCCTGGCCTGACCCTGGATAGACTGATGGATGAACCAAAGGTACAGTTTCTGTTCCTTATGTCTTCAGTACACATTCCTCAAGAGACTGTTCTTCAAACATTTGCCTCTCAACCTCTAAGATTGTGCTGGGCACATAGTAAGCACCACAGAGGTCTCTTAAACTGAAGCAAGCTGCGCTGAATACAGTGGCATGATTGACTTGATTATGCATCACCCCTCACTCAGTTCTGAGTTTAAGGTAAGGAAAACTGGTTCTTTTGAATACCAGCTCACAGAATCTATTCAAGAAAAAACGCTCGACTCTAATTTGAGAAAAAAATCTGATGTTCAGTGTTTTTATTGAACCATTTTTAATGTTCAATTAAAAAATATTAGTTAAAGACAGCATGTTTAAAAATAACAATAAAATTTCTGGTACTAAGTTTAAAGATTGGTTAATAAATTAATTTTAATTCACATTTGTTTTTCAAAATGATAGAGTTAATTTTATAAATTAAAACAATACTTTGGGGTTTTTGAAGTTGTCATTCCCTGGCTTTACTGCATGAACCAGCCCAGCCCTCCCTGGAGAGCTGATTTCGAGAGATGCAACAAGCCCACCTGGTCCACTTTCCTCAAACACTCAGTCAGTCTCTTCTTTTTTCCTTGACACCAGTGACTCTCAACCGTGTACACAGACTTACCCAGGAAACCTTAAAAAAAATGTGTATACTCAGGCTTTACCCCTGGCAATTCTGGCGTAATGTGGGTGGAGCCTGAACAAGAGTGCCAGAGCCAGACCAGGAACAAGAAGGGAAAGCTGCCTAATCTAACATATGAGAAACAGATTCAGAAAGTAAAAATGTAGACTGGTTTGGGGTCATTTGCACTAGGGTCATCTGGCCACATGGGCCTCAGGAAAACAAAACTGATATTCAAAATACTGACCTGTATTCACAAGAAGAGTATTATTTGTCTTTCCACCCAGCAAAGCCACAGTGGTAAATATACAGCCATCCCTTGCTCCTCTTGGTCTTCCTAATCTTCTGCCACATGTATTCAGCCCTACACTGTCATGGACCAGTGCTCATGGGAGTTCCCCTCTAAATTGTGAGATTTTTAGTGGCAAAGCTTGAGACTGATTAATTTTTGTAACCCCATTTCCTAGTTCAGTGGTTCTCAACTGGGGGTAATTATTTTGCAGCCCCACCCCAGAAACATTTGAGAACATCAGGAGACTTTTGGTTGCCAAAACTTGGGGAGTGGGGCGAGCTACTGGCATCCAGTGGGAATCCAGAAGTCGGGCACACTGCTGGACATCCTACAACACACAGGGCAGTCCCCCAGCATTAAGAATTGTCAGATCCCAAAATGTCAGTAGTTCCTAGGTTGAGAAACCCTGGTTTAGTCTAACCTTTACATAGAGTTGATACTAAATATCAGAAAGTCATGCCCAGCAAGAACTTTCTTCTTCACATATGTATTCATCATACAGATAAGGCTAATGTGATCTGTGAACATCTAGACTCTTCATGTCAGGTTCATTAGCTATATGGTCTCAATCTGACAAGCCTGTAAGCTCAATATATTAACCAACACAGTTTATTCAGAAGACCCGACTGCCTCCCTTCTGATTACTCCAAAGCTCTTACTAGACAAAATGTGGTGGGGAAGACCAGCTCCCTAGGGCCAGTTCTCCAAGAAAATCTGCCTGAATTAAGAAGGAAAATATCTGGACAGATTTTTCTATAAGTAGGCCCGATTTTGAGGGAGGGCTCTAAGCTACACCCATGATCCCTACTGGGCCACCAACATCTAAATGCTCAGATTGGCTTAAATTCCACCCTCTAGGAGTTCCGGCCAAGATGGAGGCATAGGCAGTCGCATTGTGCTTCCTTGTGCAACCAAGACTGAAGACAACAAAGATTGAGAAACAATTAACAACCAGAACAGACAGAAATTAATTGAACAGAAGTCGGGCTCCAGTACATCCAGACCGGTAAGGAGCGGCGGAGTCGGGAGGCCTGCGAAGTGGGGTCGAGGGGTCCCGGCGGGAAGAGGCGCTGTCTGGCAGGCGCGGGTGCACAGGGCGCAGACGGCAGCGGACAGACCGGTGGTGGACGCTGGGCGCGGAAGCGCGGAGCCGACTAGCAGATCCAGTGAGGGGCGCAGGGCAACTGGCTGTCCGCAGCCACACGTTTGCGCACAAACTAAGTGAAAACGGGCAGCGCCGCAGCATTTCAAAGCTTAAGAGCCCCGTCTGGGAACTGAGGCCGGGAGACTCTCCCAGCCTCACAGGAGACTTCTTGGGGAAGCCCACGGAGTCCGAGAAAGTACACCAGCCCACCGCCTGGGAGCCAGCACAGCAAGGGCCCAGTTTGCTTGTGGGAGGCAGTGGAGGGAACAGAAGTCCTAGAGAGAGTGGAGCAGGCGCCATTGTCCCCTCTCAGACCCCGCCCCCACATACGAGGTCACAACCCAGCGACTGGGGTGCCCTGCCCCGTGAACACCTAAGGCTCTGCTGCCCTTATGAAACAGCTGCATCCAAACCAAAGGAAAATTAAAAAGATGGCTCAAACAGATTTGAAAGCCCCAGAACCAATTTTTTTAAGTGACCAAGAAATTGCCGAATTACCAGATGCACAGTTCAAAGCACTGTTGATCAGGAAGCTCACAGAATTGGTTGACTTTGGACATAAATTAGATGAACGGATGCAGGCTACGATAAGAGAAATGAAG